>PNEQ01058247.1:0-27996 GCA_003012365.1 Medauroidea extradentata | reverse complement strand
GGGCAAGTGACGTTTAGGCCAAGTGACTTTTAGGGCAAGTGATGTTTAGGCCAAGCGACTTTTAGGGCAAGTGACTTTTAGGTCAAGTGACGTTTAGGTCAAGTGACGTTTAGATCAAGAGATGTTTAGGCCAAGTGACGTTTAGGCCAAGTGACGTTTAGGCCAAGTGACTTTTAGGCCAAGTGACGTTTAGGTGAAGTGACGTTTAGCCCAAGTGACTTTTAGGGTATATGACTTTTAGGGCAAGTGACGTTTAGGCCAAGTGATGCTTAGGGCAAGTGACTGTAGGACTGTATTGAAATTTTAGGGCAAGTGACTTTAGGGCAAATGGTTTTTAGGGCAAATGACGCGCTTCGCGGCAGCCAGCCATTCAAACGTGTACGCCGTATTGCCTACGTAGTAAGAACTGTCTTACTAAAGCCCACTTTTTTTACGAATTTTACACGAAAAAGGTAGGTCCTACGCATTTACAACAAGGCAACCTTATTTACTTCTGACGTGCTTTTCTAGTAGATAACCGTATTAAAAGTTCGTAATTCCTGATGGTAGAAAAGTGGCATGTAATAAAAGGGGTAGCCACCCTAGTATTTTGTATTAGGGTGCAAGGTATTGATGTGATTCTAATGGGTATTTTAAGTTCCCGGTGGTATAAAACAATGCTCAACTTGTCATTATTAAATGCCTCTTCATTTCCATTATTTTACAAAAATACCCTTAAAATTTTCAGTGATTAAGGGCTCTTACCGCCCCTAATATTAGTTTTAGGTACAAAGTGTTCCGTATATTTTCTACTTGATTTTTTTATAAGGGATCACCTTCTGACGTTTGTCGGTCGAATTCAGCCCCATCCTGTATATATGTATATATATATACATACATGTAAATCATAAATCATGGTGGAGCAGTGGTAAAAGCCCTTCCTCTCAATCGGAAGAACCCGAGTTTGATACACGGCTCCAGCCATATCCTGATCTCGGTTTTTCAAGATGTACCGATATCACTGCAGGCGAATGCTGGGACGATTCCTTAAACAAGCTCTGGTAGGCTCTTATCCTCTCTCCCCGCGTACCATTACTAAGGTCTCGTGAGGTTTGAGTATTAAAAATAAATATATGTGATTATGTTTTGAATGGGATATACAGGTTGTTACAAAAAGGTACGGTCAAACTTTCAGGAAACATAACACACATACAAAGAAAGAAAATATGTGATATGGACATATGTCTAGAAACGCTTAATTACCATTGTAGAGCTCAATTCCTTACATATATATATATATATATATATATATATATATATATGTGTGTGTGTGTGTGTGTGTGTGTGTGTGTTAAATATTCTTATTTCGTATGAGGAGTGTGTAGTAGAGGGCTGGGCATCACACTCTGAGAGCAGACTTCTGACTGCCTGTAGACATCTGCCTAACAACCCTGACTGATGACATGAAGTGAAGCCATACGATGGAAGAATATCGGAATACAGAGTGTGGTGAAAATAGGAGTACCCCGAGAGAAGCCGCAGGCCAACGCCAACATCCGCCAGTCCACCCCCAGCTTTGCTTGCAAATAATATTTACTTTAGTTGAAAAACCTCTTTGTAAACAAGATAGGTACTACAGTCATCAATTGTTAGAATGACCAAGCTTCTAGTTGAGCTAACTCTGCAGCAGGATAAGTAGCTGTAGCTGTCCACGCGAACAGAAGTCTTGAACAAGTTTGTCTCTGCCGCTAACAGCGACTTCGTTTGGGCCTTATTTCTAGTCACAGCAAAGTTGTCGTTGTGGGGTAATTACAGACTCTTAAATGTAGGCCTAAGAGGTTAATTGAATGAAAAAACGTAGTTTACGTGGTATGATAGTTTATTTCCACTGTGCAGAACCATTCGTGGTCAATTACATATTTCATTTTAAAAACCTTCACTTGGACTTTAGTGCCATTAGGGAGTTTTGGAGGGATAAAGTTTCGCAGTAACGTATTTAGTGCCCCAACCTTGAGGTTAGTGAAATGATGTGCAGTACGTGAGCTGATGTTGCTGAGGAACTTTAGTGGATACATGGATAGTGGACTGCATAATCTATTTCTACTCATTTTCAACCACGACCAAATGGCACAAGTTTCACCTGCCTTGCAGTTTTTGTGTCAGAATCAAATGTTTGCACAGCCTTTAACGGAATTCGAGCCCAGAACCTCCCGAACTATGAACCGGAGCTTCAAACTACAGCCCCACGTAACGTCGAAATTATTCACGAACACAAACATTTTTAAAAGTAAAATATTCATTTCCTAAGCACGTAGAGGTTGTACAACAATACATCTAGATGGAACTGTAGAATGTAACTCCTATATAATTTATTTCTCGCTGGTTTTACTTTCTGTTCGAAACGTTTACAAACTAACTTTAATAATCAAGTTATCTTATAAGGTAAACCACTTACATAACTTTATTTTAGATACGTAACAGTCATTCTGACGCGAACAATACATCAATATCTCTACTGGTTGGATAGATATCATGGGCTAATAGAAAACAAATATTTTGCCCTTTCACACTTTTAGGTGACGAATTACGAAAATTCGTGAAATTAATTTTCAGGTATTTGAGTAAGCACCATTCTTAAACAAAAATCACATCGACATCTAAACGTTCATTTGAGACGACATATATCGATTGCGAGTCGAAAACATGTGCTTACTTTTTTTTTGGTTCAATTCGGAAAATATCCTTAAATGGCATTTCGGGTATTTACATAGGCGTCATTCTAAAGCAAATAGCACTTCGATGTCTCGAGTGGTTCGGTAGATATAGCGGCATAATTGAAAACATATTTCACGTATTTTCACCCCCTTTACTACCGAATTTCGAAACGTCTTGAAGTCCTGTCAGAGTCATTTGTATAAGTATTCAATTGAAGTAAAAGTCACGACGATAGCAATTTGTTTTCTGACTATATAGACGACACATAAAAAACATATTTGCCCCTTTTTCTGCTTGGTGGTCGAATTTTGAAATAAGTTACATTTTATCCCGATGGATTCTATAGATATCGATAGTTAATCGTAAATACATTTAAGGTATTTCACCCTCTTAAATGTTGAATTCCGAAAAATCATGAAATTTGCTGGTATCCATTTTTATTATTCATCCATTGGAATAAATATAACTATGGCAGGCCGTCGGGTTCAGGTTCTGTCGACGACTTTAAAAAAAAAAAAAAATCACCCCCTTAGGAGTTGAATTTCGAAAAATCCCTTCTCAGTGCTCGCCTACAACCTAAAGGGAAACCACGTAAAAAATTTTCATGATTCAAGGTCCAGCGGTTTGGGCTGCAGTTTTATGTCAGTCAGTCAGTTAATGGCGAAGCATGGCCGTGCTCCTAACAAGCTAGATTAGATCAGACTATACACTTTCAGCAAGTGCCATCGGTGTAGCTGCTGGTCACACCCAATAGAGAGTTCTGTTGTGGAGGCCAATATGTATTACTGGAGAATGCATTTCTTGCTGCTAGTATACCACTGGAAGAATAGTGTCATCCTCTACCAGAATAGTGTACCATCCTCTACCAGAATAATGTTCCACAGACAACTTACAGTTATGTATAGTCATTGTTATGCTTGGACCACTCCAAGTAAATAAATCCAGTCACCACTCATGTCATTTAAAACATTTTTGCTGTAAATGTATCATATTTGCATCGGCAAAACTGTCAACAACTTAAGAAACTCGTGATAAAAGTGACAACATCTTACTTCGTCACACACACGTACACCCAGGATCACTGTCACATCCTGTCAAACACTCCCACATTCGCTCTAGAGGACACATATGAGGACATCAGCATACTTGCATATGTAACATCATTCAATTATCTATCAACAGTACGTGTACTACTGGTAGCCTTGTAACATGTTGAACTAAACTTTTATTGATAAACCGAGGTTTTCGAGACCTATGTTTGTTTCGTGTGTGTGTGTGTGTATATATATATATATATATATATATATATATATATATATATATATATATATATAAGTAGAACCTCGTTAATACAAACCCTGTTAATACAAAGTTCTCATTAATACATAGCAATTTTTTTCCCCTTGGAATGGGACAAGAAATGAAGTAATTACTTTAATGTTCAATTACAATTTTGTTTACGCATTAAACCACGAAATTTCAAGTTCTCAAGTAATAGGAAGTCATTGTATTGAAAGTACTATTTAGTTTGTGGGGCTAAACAGAGTGACCAAAATTTTAGAAACTTTTTAAGGTTTTAGTGAACACCTGTTAATACAAACCTCATTATTACAAACAGCCAAAATTTTGGTCCCTTCAGATTTGTATTAAAGAGGTTTATATATATATATATATACATACTCATAACTGTACAAAATTGTTTCATTACAATAATAAGACGAAAATATGTTAGTAACTTTTCTCGTTAAACACTCATTATATTAAAGCAGCTATACGCTTTCAAAATTAAGGTTCCGAAAAAGTGTAATTAAAATTGGAATGAACAAATTATAAAAAGGGTTTTTTTGTGTAATATGGATGACTTAATTAGATAAGTGGTGGCTGCCTTTCTCTGGTTGCGTGAAACCTTCACACACTAATCCTTAAGCGATATGTCACGATGATGAATGAATTGATAGGTTTAAAGGAACAAAAAGTGCCGCCTTGCTGCAATACTCTGATGCGTACAGTTTTTTTATATTTCTGCGTGGACGTTACTGAATACAGGAAGCGAGTGGCCCAACAGGTAGGGACCTAAAAAAAACCGTGTTTTCTTTGGGATGTCAGCTAGAATTAATTCAAACCGTTGTAAGTTCGTATTCCATTCGCAATTCGATCTTGTTATATTTGACGCCACCCGGAGGTCGCTAAGCCAATAATAAAGAAGCAAGTAAATGCAAGCCCAATAATCTGGCACCACTGTGTATGAAAGTAGCCAATGAGTAGTTGTTGTCTACTTCAGTAAGCAGACATACTTGGAGGTTAGTCTAGAAGGCAGTGAACCTGCTAACTTTGCCTGTCCCCGCTAGTAGGTAGGCAAGACGCAATGCACACGATTTTGTGACTGGAAGATATGCTACGTCAGAAGGGATACCTACCGCGTGCTGTACGTTAAATGTAAAAACTTCACATGTTGTTCGTGAGTAACTAAGCCCATACCAGCGATGCCTGGTGTGTTCAAAGACATGTATCAGTAAATGTCGTAGCGATGTTAGAACATCCTACTACGAGGTTTTAAGGCCTCGCTCTTTAGTTTAGCAGTGGTTTCGAAAAAAAATATTTTTAACGCAAATAATACATATACTAAAATTTCATTCTGGCAGTTCTAACACATATATATCAACGTTTGTATATGAATTTTTCTGTTGCGCTCCATCAAACTGATCTTCAGATTTTTGCCGCTGAAATGGCACATATTTTGTTTTGAAAATAATCCAAAATGAAACAAAATATTTTTTACAAGCTAACGGTACATTATTTAAAAAAAAAACGCTCTGGCAAAATTGTGTATCGTATGACTGTACACAGTCTCAAATTTTTTTCAAAGTATTAGGTTAAAAAATATTTCAGTTTGAAATAAATGAAAGATCATGGCATTAATTACCCCGTACTGTCAAGAAAATGCACAGCAATGCCTCTCGCCTCCCACCAAGGCGATCCGGGTTCGATTCCCGGCGGGGTCGGTCCTGATTTTCGCATGTGGGAATCGTGCCGGACGATGTTGCTGGTCTGAGGGTTTTTTCGGGGTTCTCCCGTTTCCCTCGCCCTTTCATCCCGAGATAATAGTGCATGACGGAAACGAGCGGCCCTGGAAGGTACGCGGCGACCCGAGTCTTCAACGTTATAACACGGTGTTGATGTTCGCACACGTGACTACTTCACTGTCTAGGTACAGCCGGTTCCGAATATACTGAGCACTCAAATAAGCCATGATAAAGTTATATTTTCAGCCAATGCATTCGTATCTTTCCGTGCATAACGGCTAACTATGGAAAATGTCTAACCTCTCTGGACATGTCACTTGATGTTTCCGCGTGTAAGATAAATTGTACAGTCGGTAAGTACCTATACAGTTTTATTTCAAAAGTTTATTAATTATATAAAATACAATTATGTAGCTTTCGGTTGATTTTGTTTCAGCATTGTTGTCTTTAAATAGGAAAATACATGGAACTATATTGCGTAATTTCAATGTCAACATAACAAGTAGTAAGGGAACTATCGATAATGTTCAATTATGTGCAGTAACGGCTAGTGATATTTTTCAAAGGTAAAATATTTAGTGCTCACTTTATCCTGAACGACCTATATTAATAAACGACCGTTACTTGAACCAGTTTCCCCAGGCATTCACCAACGTCAGTCCAGTTCCATATCTCCCATAGGGCCGCTCGTTCCTGTCACGGACAGTACTCACATTGTGTCACAACTTTATAATAAAATAAGGTAAAAGATTTCATATTAATAAAGGCGTAGTTATTATATTTTACACAACGGTAATTTTTATTGAAGTGGGATTTTATCTTTAAGTATCGAAAATTTCGAAACTATATCAAGAAAAATTTCAAACATCTTTACTTACTTTCCTTTTATTCGTTATGTAGAATATAACCTCGTGCTGTTTGCTTCTTTAGAACACTTTTCAGGTTTTTAAATCATAAACCATGAGATCATATTTGAATTAAAATTAAACTAATGAATCATATCATTAACTACATCATTTATAAACAACAAAATTAGTTTTCAATATAATAATACGGCATTCTGAAAATGGGTAAAAAAAATTACACGTTTTAGCAGCAGTGTGATTTTCTTTTCTTCCATGGTAAATTGTTTTAAATATTTGCTTTGCACAAGCCTTTTTTTTTTTGTTAAATACGTCATTCGTCTCGCTTGTTACAATCACTCTTTTGCTTTATTTAATTTGAATTTTTATATTTTAGTACAAATTTGTATAAATGTTCTTCGGTCTCCGAAGTTACGGTATTGTGACAAAATAGTCTATACATTTGTTTATATTGTGGGCTCTTTTGAGGCCCTGGTTTTTCGTTAATATCAACATAGTGTGGGTTGTTAGTACAGTGTGTTAAGTTCACCGAACTTGAAATTATAAACGTTTGAGGCCACAAAGGAAATAAAAATTGTATAATCCTTAACAAGACGCCTTTCACAATTGCTTACTTTACCGCTACCTTCCTAAGACATTTACAAACATTAGTGTTGGACACAGCAGCATAGCATACTTCTGCTTGTTTTATGTAACACTTTGAGGTTAATCTCGATATCGCACTTAGAATATCTGATTATATGTATTTTTGTTGACGTGGCAGTCCTGCCAGAAAGTGTGTCACTGGTTAGTTTCACAGTCTTCACGTCGCGCGCGTGTGTTAGTGTGGGTTCACCAGTACGTTGTACGATTACTGCTCTTAGTACCCTCGTAAATCGAATTTTATATCTGCTTCGTGTTTGGAAAACTGTTAACGTTAAGTGCCCGCAAGTTTTTTTTTTAAAGGCGACTTGGGTCGCAAGAGACTTGGGGGAATAGCGCGGTACTCCGCAACACTGTAATGACTTCAGTACAGCGTTGCCAGATCCTCGACGAAACATTACAGTATATGTGTTATTTTTGGGTCGTACTTTCACTTCATGGTCCATAAGTCGTCGTCGTCTTTATGAAATTACGTATTTTTGACGCCCCACCTCTTATTTTTGTTAAGTTTTAATTAATTTAGTTAATTTGCACATATATAAGAACCAGTTTCACTAACAAATTAAAATTTTTCTTCTAGATACACTCAGAATTTACTGTGATCGTGTCATGGCCTTGGTAAGTTACAGAGGCTACGTAACCAGAGAAATGAAACAATTAAAATAAACACACTAGCAAAAATTAAGAAAAATATTTTTAAAAAACTTATTGAATGCGTAACCGTACAACTAACAGCTACCATGCTTGTATAAAATTAATATATATGTATAAAATTGAAAACTGACTGACGGGACTGACTGAATGATACATCAGCGCACAGCCCCGGACAGCTAGACCTAGAAACGTGTAATTTTGAGGGAGAAGGCAATCATTAGATTTTAGAATTTTCACCCGTAGGTGTGAAAATGCCTAATAGGTGTTTTCGGTAAAGTGTTAAAATATCTCGAACCATACGATATATCGCATGGCCGAGGCTGGAATCGTAAATGTGGCAACGTTGCATCGGGGACCTGCTATTAATCACTACTTTGCTGCAATAGTTTCTGTAGTGTGTCTAAAAATGTAGCTTTATTGGCGTGTATAGGTAATTCGTAGGGACCCCTGTTTTCCACGAAAAGAATTTTGCCCCAGTTTGTTTCAGTGGCTTACGTGCACGTCTGCAGTTTTCTTCATGGTTATTGGCAGCGTGTGTATGTGAAAAGCCATATCTCATTCGACCGAGCCAGTTACAATAAAATTCCTGCAACACCACACGTCTGTGATTTGACGGTTGAATCCCAAGGCTCGTGACAGTTAAATATCCAATCACTGACTACGAAGCAGTATTGCAGATGTGCACGTAAGGCACTGAAACAAAGTGGGGCAAAATTTTTTTTGAGAAAAACAGGGGTCGCTAGTGATTCGGAACGAAGTTTGCACTCTAAAAAGTCCTGATTATTTTCTATTTTCTGCCAGTTTATATCTTTCCGCTGCGCATAAGCATAAACATTGCCAGGTCATTTTATTTACATGGGCTTGTACAATGTTTACATTTACATTACACTGCTCCGATAAATGTTACCGATAATATCTTCTCATTAAATGCACGGGTGCTGAATATATGCTATACTCAATAGTAATCTTAGTTATTAATACCTGCGAGTTAACGTCTTATATCACTGGTTTCTGTGCATATACTCCAATGGCGCTATTACCGTTACAAATGTCGTAAATGCATGCATAGTATATTCGAACTTTTAACTCAAAACCGCCACTAAAAACACACGACATGACACACGCAATTCAAGAATTCATAAGTTCCGTTGACGACGACGCACTGAACAGAAACAATGTGTCATCTTAATGTGTTAAACAGGGTGAAAAAATGCTGTTTTCTATTTCCTGATACTCAGATTGTCGATCATAAAACATAACAATTTACAGATTGCTAGTGACTTCACATAATTTAGCAATGCTATTGATAAACAGTCACTTATAATACTTTTGAATGTGTTTGTCTGAAACCCATATTTATTACACAACAGATAAACAATGACTCGACTGCTTCCAAACGAAGCCGCTGGAAGCGGAGAAAACCTAACTCTGATCTCATCTGTCGGTGTAATTTTGAATTACCTCTGTGGCGCGAAGCACTAGCGGCATGTAACAAAGGCAATATTAATAATCAGCGCTCGGTTACGTCACTTTGTGCTGGCGCAATTTAAATTAAATTACATTAAATTATACAGCCAGTAGGTATGTCAATAAGATCGTAAATAAAATATTTTAAGTATATTAAACACAAAGAGGTCGTTTGCATTTGATGTTCTCTCACTAATGATGTATTCAAATAAGAAAATACATGGAACTACATGCAATGATTTGCTACCAACCATACAAACGATAATGTAACTATTGTTAATGTTTATGCAGTAACGGCTAGTGATTTTTGTCAAAGGTAAAAATCTTTAGTGCTCACTTTATTCAGAATGAACTATACATGTTTGCACAGACTAGGGCAACCAATGAGCGACCGGCCGCAGGCCCCCGATGCGGCGTTGCCGTTTTTATTCAAATCTCTGGCTTCCTACCAAAGGTGACCATGGATATCGTCGTGATTTTCACTTCAATGGGACGTTCATACAAATTGTAAATAAAAAACAATATTGAGTTTTTTTTATATATTGGGTGTTTAACCCCAAAAGGAGTTATGAAAAATAAAGGGAAATGCATTTTCGAAAACATAATGAATGTGCAGGATTAGTTGCTAATGAAGATCATGTGACTTTGTTAATGTTCCGGTGTACATCTTGTGAATAAATTATTTGTTTTTGAAAAGTTATGGTAAAATAACTGTTGACTGTAACTGATTTAGTTGTTCTAAATTTATTGAACAAACAAAATATGTCATTGTAATGTAAATAATTTGTTTTACTATCATTGTTATTTTTGGAACTTATAAATAAACATTCAATTTATGGTTGGCTATGATACATATTGAGTAATTTGAATTAATTTGTCTTTGTTTCTGCTGTTATGTTATGTGTCCCTATCATGATGATACTATCTTTGACACATTTAATGTTACTTGTGTGGCAACTAATTGTTAGAATAGCCCATCAATATATTCTTTGTCTCTAGCTGCAATAATGGCGTCAATAACAACTTTTTATGCCCACTGAAACTCTCACTTATGAAAAGGGGTATAATGCCCATATTTAGAACCCGACCTCCTTTTTTGGGCACTTTGTAATGACAACTCATTTATTACATAATACATAGGGACTGGAAAATTTCGCGAATTCAACGACCTGTAGGTTAGAATCCATTGTACTATTTGTCCACTAGCTGCTACTCTGTGGGACAGTAGACAATGAACGAATAGACGGGGCCTGAGTATGCATAGTAGCCTACAGGTCATTGAATTCGCGAAATTTTCCAGTCCCTAATTATACACAATGATGTCTTCTTATTCTAATATTGGTACCATGCTCTGTTAGTACTTATTTTGGGGTTTTACTTGCTGTAATAGTGAATTTTTATGTCCATTTCTATATTCACAATGTCTGCAGTGGCGTAAGAGTGCCTATATTTGTTCGACCTATACATATATACATATATATATATATATATATATATATATATATATATATATATATATATATATATATATATATATATATATATATATATATATATATATATATATATATATATATATATATATATATATATATATATATATATATATATATAGTCAATCCTCTTTAATACAAACATGAAGGGACCAAAGTTTTGGCTGTTTGTATTAAGAGGTGTTCACTAAAACCTTAAAAAGTTTCTAAAATTTTGGTCACTCTGTTCATCCCCACAAATCAAATATAGTATTTTCACCACAATTACTTTCTTTTGCTTGAGAACTTGACATTGCATGGTTTACTGCATAAACAAAAATTTTACTGAACATTTTGGTAATTATTTCATTTCTTGTCCCATTCCAAGGGGAATAAAAATCTCTATGTATTAATGAGAACTTTGTATTAACAGGGTTTGTATTAACGAGGTTCCACTGTTATATATATATATATATACACATGTGTGTATGGTTGGAATTTAGCATATATAATCTGAACATTCAGTGAATGTCGTAAGTTGCAGCCTAATCGGCAGTGCTGTACAAATGGCAGAGTAGTAGCTGGCATGACAGTATTCAACACTCGCAGCTCGAGGCAAAGTCTAAGGTCGCCTCCAGGCATCGGCGAGTAATTCAATTAGCGCCATGTCAACCACACCGCTAGTCTCCTGGAGAGACTGGTACCCAGCTGTGGGGAGGGGGGACTCTAACACAGCCTTTCTACCCCTCTATCTATGTGAGTGGCATAGAGGGAAGAAGAACAGTAACTGAAGCAACTCATCAGCCATCGATCTTCCCTCCTTAAGATCATCCAAGTGCTAATTACATTATTCACTTCAGGGTATTAAGACAGTTTTGTGGCTGGATTTTAGTGGTAGAACATCAGTACCAAACTAATTAGGTAATAACTTTCAATATGTTTTCCACAGCATTTTCATTTATAAGTATTTTGATTTAAATTTATGCTTATTCATTATCAGAAAATTATCGAATAGACGAGCTTAAAGGTTTTGTAAAATCACATATATGCTGTAAAGATTTTTTGCATACACTGCTGGTTTATCGTAACTTTTACTCCTAGTAATTTAGATTCTAAACTCTATATAATGATTTGAAATGAATCTCTAGTTGGAGCGCATATCAAACTTCTAAAGATATTTAATTTTCTTATGTTGGTCATAGCAACTAACTATCCTGTGAACTGCAGAAATACATTTTTTCTTATTTACAAATTTTATGTTTTATAAAAAATTAAAATTTAAAATTCTAAAATAATTCCGGCATTTATCTACTTAAGTGCAAGAGCTGGGATTTGTTGGCTGGTAGAGAATTCGCCATCTTGGATTCTGTCATGTTTACCATCTTGAATGAGTCTCCTTGGACATTTGACAAAATGTTTTGCACTTTTCGTAATTTTATTTTATCTAATTCGAAATATTGCTTTTTGATTTTCATGTTGCCTAATTTTTATTATTTTTTCTTTTTTTTCTCTCTGGACAGATATTTTCATTCGCCATTGTAGTATTTCTTTGTTTTCGAGAGTGAGAAGTTTTGGTCAGCGCTTAACATCGAGTTGTTTAGCTCTGGTGAGGGATGACATGATGTGAGTATGGAGCAGCGCCGGAATGAAAGAGTAAGGAAACTGGAGATCCTCGAGAAAACACACCGATCAACGGCATCGTCCGGCACGATTCCACATGCGAAAATCCGAGAACCGACCCCGCCGGGAATCGAACCCGAATCGCCTTGGTGGGAGGCGAATGGTCTGACCTTTCGGCCACCGCGGCCCCGCTTTGTTTAGTCTTTCGTCATTTGTTATCATTGTTGGTAGCAAGCAAATGGAGGGATTTGTTTAAATAATTCACATTGGTTGCTAAGCAAGTCTCATGGGCCTTCTAGTTTGTTTCTCGTCTGTTAGATCGCACTGCAATCAGTCATATTTCTTTCTCTTGTTGTCTGTGTCGTTAGTGTCACCCATATTCTATAAGGTTGGCTGCAATGGTTTGGTGTGCGTGCTGCTGTTAATGACAATGTCGTATACATCGTAGACGGGTAACTCGTAATAACCGCTAGTCCTTAATTACTCACCATCCTCCAAATCTTGTCTCGATTTCCCAGTTACGATATAATGCGATATGACCTAACTACATCGAGCTTAATGTAAATTATCCATTATTATCAAACCATATGTGTATGACAATGAAACATGTAACTTATGTCTTACTACATTAAAATTAATTAATTTAATCAATACATAGAATACTTAAGTCTTACGGGTTCGTTCCCTGTTTTTTTTTTTCAGACTGATGCCAATAACTAATAATTTTTAACAAAAATTTTTTAAAAAATTTGAGACAATGTGCAGTTACACGATGCACAGTACCGTGTATGCATTTTTTTTATTAATGTACCGTTCGTCAGCAAAATAATTTGTTCGCTTAATTTTGACTTATTTTCACGACAAAAAAAATTGGTACTTGGGCGAAGAAATCTAAAAAAAAAAATAATAAATAAATAAAAACGTTTTGTACATTGATACAAAAAAATTGAGCTAAAAATTATGACATATTAGTGGAGACCTGAAAAATTCGCGATTTATTTGTGCACAAGCTAGAATTCCAAAACTGTAAGTTTGTGTCATTTTCGCAACTGGTATTTGACTTATTCCACACCTCCTGGAAGTCTCTGAGCCAAATATACAAATGTAACTAATAATACGGACACATATCATTTTAAAGCCGCGTACACACGAGCGCGCCGTGGCTGCAATGCAACATCGAACGCGCGTTGCAGACAACGCGCGGAGCAACACTGTGCGCCTCGAGCCCGCGCTGCGCATGAGGCGATCCATCTAAAAGTGACGAACACCACAGTTCACTGAGCGCCATGGTCTGCGCGCTACTCAGGGCGAATGCGGACTGAACACGTCCACACTGGCGCGCCAAATCGCTTTGTGTTCGTAGCAAAAACCGACAGTCGGTGGTTCGCGGCGCGCCTGTTCGTGGCGTGCGCGGAATGCGCTCGGCGCGTGTTCGAAGCTCCGTACACACTTGCGCGCGCCTCGCGAATACTGTTCGGCGCGTGTTGCATTGCAGCCGCGGCGCGCTCGTGTGTACGCGGCTTAACAGCGAGCAACTAATGAGCATCTGCTCTCTTCTTCAGTTCTTAAATATTCTTGCAGGCTAGCCTACATGTCAGTGACCCCTGCGAATTTTGCCCGTCTCTACATATTAGTGCCAAAAATGTGGAGCAAAATTTTGATATGAGTATTAGGTAGCGACAAAAAAAATATTATCTTCGAAACCACTCCAAAACTAAGGAACAAGCCCTTAAATACACGAATGTTTTTATAATCGTCATGCTAATGTAAATTCACACGTTTTAGAGAATGCAAACAAAGACACCCATCTTGCTATCTCTTAAAATCTGTACTATTACTGCGAGAATGGTAGCTGCATTGTCACTTAGTATCGGTGTAATTGTGTATCCTATATCGTGTAACCTTACCATGTAGGCTATGTACACGTTAAAACTTACGAAGCATCTACAAGTACACTCTTAACTGTTCGGAATTTTGTTCATCGAATTTTTGGACAGTTTCTAGATAATTTGTTTAGATTTGTGTTTAAGTACCAAGCTAAGTAACAAAGCAGAGTTCTTTGAAATGTTCAGTTTAGGCACAACCTCTAACATCATGTGTAAACCATCCGTGGCGTAGTTTTATAAGTGATAATTGTTTCTTGGTAAAATTGTAAAAATATACGTAAACTGTGTTCTTGCAGTTACAGTGAACCTGTATTTTTACAGTTGGATAGTTGCAAAACATGAACACACTGTTGCAAAATTACAACTGCGATATTTGGATGAACACTCTTGTAATTTGTAATTTAAATAAGGTTCAGTTCATTATGTAGCAACAACAATTTTATGTCATTCAGTGTATTTCCTGCTCGACAAACCTAAGTGTAGCCCCGGGTAGGGGAGGTAAGAGCGCTATACTCTATCCATTCTAAGGTTGCAGCTAATTCATCCAAGTGAATGTCAATAACTTTTTTGCACAGCGTACATTTCATTTAAAATATTGAAAAATACTACGTAAAAATGCTACGGTGCAATCACAATGTGAGGAATCAAGATATAATTCAATTGCTTTGATTTATTTCGTTAGCAATTTTTATTTCTGCTGCAACCTTAGAGTGGACAGAGTATAGTGTTCCGATGTCGTCGTGCGAAAACAGAGGAGGGGAATATCTTGGAGCCCTCCCTGTACTCTCCGTTCATTTTGTAAGGGTACAGCCCATGAAATGAAGGTTTTCATGGAGAATAATTCTGGGAAAACGAAAGTTTTGATGGTTGGTAGAATCTAATAGCAGTACTTATTCCCAAACTTCCCCGCCCTTCCCTTTGCACTTTTATTACGACAACCCCTTAAAGTATTTAACTGTTTTACTTTTACAAAATGGTTCATATTTCCGTAACCAACTGACGTAACCGGAAAACCTTTTACTTTTGGTTTCTTGAAGTATGTTTTACAAAATAAACACAAACAAATATGATTGAATTGATCAGTTTGACATGCACATCGTGCCATTTACTTTCAAAAATTAACACATTAAATAAAAATGACAAGAAATGTCACACATTCTGATACAAGTAAACAACAAGCATAGTATGTTCACCATTCATAATTATATGTTTTATGTAGCATAAAATTAATGTTAATTAACCTTGTAAACATGAATAAATATCATTATCATATTTTACATACAATAAAAATGATCATAAAATATCAAGATAAAATTTAATTAATTGAAATGCTACAACGGTGTAACATCTGGGAACAGTAGCTATTACTAGCACGTATACAACTTGATGTTATGGGACAAGTATGCGATCGTCAGTATGTTTGTTCTACGAAAATGTATTATCAAGTAACATACAAACAACGATTTTATAAATTAACCGTTCCGACTTCCAGGCTGCAACTGTAGAAGGTTTGTGGGAAATTGGTTAGGGAGCATCGCATTACCACTCTCCTTTTATTTATTGAAAACTTAATTACGCTTCGACCGATTTCTCGTGCTTCACTGTGCACAAGTCTACTAAGTTTACGTTTTTCGTTCATATTTGGGGGGCCGCGGTGGCCGAATGGTCAGACCATTCGCCTCCCACCGAGGCGATCCAGGTTCGATTTTCGGTGGGGTCGGTTCCCGGAATTTTCGCATGTGGGAATCGTGCCGGACGATGCCGTTGGTCGGCAGGTTTTCTCGGGGGCCCTTCATTCCGACACTGCTCCATACTCACCTCATGTCACCCTCACCAGCGCTAGAGACCTCGATGTTAAGCACTGACCAAAATCTCTCTCACGCTCATATTTACTGATATGCCACAAATTCCTCTCGATGCAAACAAACGCCTGTTTCTGACATGCAGTTCCTGTCACATCGGTGTTTGCTACTTTTCTACTATGTATTTTGTATGTCACAATAATATACGTTGTAGACGCGCGGTGCAAAACGACACGACCTTGACAACAACTAACTACACACTGGTTGTCACTTGTCAGCTGACGAGACTGTACGCACTGCTTGTCGCGACGGCCAGGTTACTTGCTCGCTATTGGCTGGGGGGTGGTTGTAGCGTTGGAAAGGAGAGTAAGAGGGGTAGAGGGTAACGTCTGTTGTTCACATATTTTCCGAGGACACACTTAGGTTTGTTGAGCAGCATTCGGCTGCATTTTAGGATATATTTAGAGAAGGTGATTTATCGCGAGAATGTTTTCTGCCAGCGTATTCTGCAAATCAGTGTATCGTCCTGCGTCATGTACTGTCGGCTGACGGTTATGTGGCACAATCTAGTTGTTTACAGACGAATGACAGACGTCCAGAAGTAGTGCACCAGAGTTGTCATTGGCGCAGTGTAATAGGGACTCGCTAGTAACGAAATAAAAGCGTCAGAAATGAATACATTACATTGAAGACTAGCAAACAGTCAACTTTTCCCGCGATAAATCACCTTCTCTAGATATATTGTATACTTTAACGCTATAGAATTCTGTGGAGATTCTATTGCTCCATATATTTCTTTAAAATTACGCAGTGTTTAGAGTGCATTTGGTTTATTTTCTATACGATATTTGCAAAGTGGCTACTTTTGACATTTTGGTAATTTACAAATTTTACATCCTCATTTTACTCTAAACGTAGTACCGACAGGAGAGAAATTAACGACAACATCGTTAGCATATTAAGTGTAGATGTCTTTGAATCCGCTTGAATTTAATTCACTATTATTAAGAAATCGCTGTTTGTCCAATCACCTTACGGACACAAAGAGTATAATTTTTTTTGTATGAATGACGAAATGAATTAAATATAAATGCTTGCGTGACAATGTGCCTTCATCAAGACACATAATTGCTAACCATGTATACTCAATGTCAATATAGTAGTTTGTACACTTTTGATTCTGGTTTCTTTTCAGGTTCTACGAAGAATGTTTGCTACACGAAATAGTTACCCCGATGTACGGACGATGTTTGTTAAAAACGAAATATGGGAGCCGGCATGTATTTGTAAAGCAGTCACTTCCAAAAAAACTGAAACCTCAAACATGCCTAGCACTTCCATCGCGGAATAAGACTCTGAGCAGATTACTCTATGAACACCACAGTGCTTAGGCCAATGTTTTAGATAAGGCCTGTGCTGCCGATACGTGTTACACTGGTTTTTTTATGTACTACAGTTACATTTTGAAACAACGTGACTGAAATCAACGACGCTTAAGTTATGCATATCAGAGCAATTTTCAGTTACTTATATTAATTTACTGAGAATTTTGTATTTTTTTTTTTATATTTCGAGTTTGCAAACATGTATGTGGTTTATGATCATAATATATTCTACATGTATCTGGCTAACTTCTCAACTGGCGAAGCTACATGGTTAGTTTAGGAAATATTTTGAATTGCACTATGAATTGTATAAGAAGTGGTAGTTGTGCTACACCTCTCTCCACTTTATTTGACAGCCGATCTTTACCTGGTAGTTACTGTGACTAAATACGTTGCCGTCTTTACAGCTCTTGACCCAATATATAGCTCATAATAACAAACAGGAAACCAAATGTTACGGTGTATTATTATTTGTTACTCTATCATGGTGGGGAAGCAATCTGCAATCAATGTAGTTATAATTTTGTAAGCGAAAAATTAGAGAAATAGTAATGTAACTTTTGTAATTTTTTAATGTTGTACAAGCATATTGTTTTGTAAGAAAACTGTGTGTTCAAGTAAAACGAAACTTTTTGCTCGACACTATCTTTCAACAACATTTTTTATTCCTTCAAATATATGTTCATCTGCTTTGAATATTTTTGTAAATTTAAATAAACATATTAAAATTTTTCGTCCTATTAATAGAGATGATGGTATATCGCGAAAATGTTTTGTGCAAACATAGCCTTGAAAACACTGACACCCGTGCATCAAATATTAAAATAGCGGTATTCTTATTGGCTTAGTCAAATAGGGCAGTAGCTCCACGTACAAGGAAAAGCCAGTGATCTTTTGATAAGTTGAACGTATGTTGTAGTCTAGCAAATAGTCAAGTTTTCCCGCGATAAGCCATCATCTCTACCTATTAATAATAGTGTGTCATCAACCCGATTTGTCTTGCAAACAATAGTATCCGGGGATATAAATAAGATAACGAAACATGTTTTAAATCATGCCACTCAAGGCTACGTTTTCCGACTAAATGAATTCAGCTTCTCTTGCCCGGAGTAGCTGGTGATGTATGTTTACACATAAATTATGAAACCTTAAATGTTAAGCTTTTATTGGGAAAGGTTTTTATTACAATGAATGACGTTCGGTTTTAAAAAGCGCGTTCCTATATTACGAAGTAACAAATTGTCCCCATATATGCTAACTAAATTCGCCTTGGTATAGCAGTTGCATTGTTTATATGGGTGACGTGTGGAGCACTGAGTGAGCTATTCTCATTTCATTCCCTTCACCAAGTCTAATCTCTTCCAATTCAGGCACAAACGTTCCTCCACGGGTGAGGGATGAGGAGCTATAAGGAAGTGGAAAGGAAAAGGCACTCGTTCCCCTCCACTTGAACCTAGCACTGGATACTTCATTGCCGCGTCACTAGTCCCGCCCCTCACGCTGTGGCACACCCCTTCGCCTGCTCAAGCACATGGCTAGGAAGGCTCCGAGCTAGGCAGCTCAGGCTGCAAACTTCTCTTCAGGGAAGACATGTTACATTTCGAGTAAGTTTGTATATTTGTGTATGTGATGTTCACAAAAATTACTGTGCAACTCCAGCTAAAGATTTCGTATGAAAAATGCGGTAGAAAATCTATAAAAATGTTTGTACATGAAGCTAATATTAAGCCTTTGAATATCGAGTTTGAAAACCGAATGTCTAAAAACAACAATACTATCAGAAAACTGCTTACTGTTCAAGATATCAAGAAACTCACAAAAAGGCTGGTTGATAAATCACACCCTAATAAAAATAATAGGAGTAGCCACCCTCGAATTGCTTACAGAATGTTTACTGTTAGGATAGGATATCAGAATATTTGAAAATGTATATTCACTGACGTGACCTACGTAAAAAAAATAGTCTTCTTGTAGCAACTGTCTAGGATGCATTGTTTTTAGTGCAATACTGTACTTACATGAAAATTGGTCCTAACGATACGAGTATTACGTACATCCGAGCCTGTTTGTTTACTCCTCCCGCACATACGATGGTAAACATTCACTGTAAACAACATGTTCCATCCGTACTTGAGTAAGCTCATATTACCATAACCAACACTCTGCTCCTGGCACTCTATCGCTGCAGTCGAAAATTCGTGTGTGTTTTACAGGAAAACGGTAGTTCGTGATTAGCATATGGAACAATCGCACTATTTTAATATGTTGCTCAATGAACCAGCAATGACGGCAAAAAAGTACTATGCAAAATGGACCGGGGGGGAGGGGTTGCTCTCTTCTCCTTGTTTGTATTACTATTGAGGTTACAATACTTCATACTCGGTACTATATAAAACATATCGAGCTGACTTAGTTTTTATGTTTTTATTTATTCTCTGTACGTATGTTCTTAATGTCAGCCATTTGAACATATTATGATCACACAAAATATCTTAGGAACAATTTTTTTCAGAATTTTAATCAAACTCGGTACTCGTATATTAAAGATATATTATTTTTATGTATATCCTCTGTTCATAGTACACAATTGCGGAATATGAAAATTGATTTATCACGCGAGATATTTGAATGAAGCATTAATCAGAATATCAATTAAACCAGTTTTCAGAAGGGTATGAGGATATGTACAGTAAAATCCGTCAGTGTCAGAAAGACATACCACCTACTTTGGTCAATGCCCGGAGTCTATTTACCATTGATAATAATTCCGCCCTACTAAGTGAGAAAGCCAACTCCGAGAGATCAAATCTTACAGGAGAGCAAGAAGTTTGTTGTTTCTTAACACACTATCATTTCTGTAAGTAATTTCAATATTTTGCTTTTATTATGACATTTAAATATTATAAATTTATATGGTATTGCTTTTTGACACATTTCTTCAAAACAACAACTTCAGGCTTTTTTTTCTCAGTATTAGGCTGAATGTTGGTTTTGAGGAATAATTTAATAATTTTTTACACAGGCAACGACTGGTTATAAGTAGGGACATGAAAAATTCGCGTTTTCTTTTAAACACTCGCTAGAATTCCAGCAAATATAAGTTCGCGCCCCTTTCACAATTGGCCGCTTACTGATTTTACACCTCCTGGATGTCGCAGAGCCAATGATAACAACGTAACTAAACGTAGGCCCATTTCACAGTGTCAGCGAGCAGCTAATGAACGTCTGTTGCCTGCTTGAGAACATATATATTCTTGGAGGCTAGCCTACATGTCAATGAACCCGCGGATTTTTCCGCTCTCCAGTTATAAGACGTTTATCCTTAGCGAAAATATGTGTGTTGGTACCAACTATTCAAATATTAAATTACATTTTTTTTTTTTATATTTGGAGTTAAGGCAGAATTAGAAATTCGCTGCTCCACTGACCTGTAGGGTGGTCTCCAAGGATATTTGTGCACTCAAGTAAACAATAGCTGCTCATTGGCTGTTCGTTAACACAGTGAGATGGGCCTTTATTCAGTTACATGTTTGTTATTGGCTCAGCCATTTCCTGGAACTGTCGTAAGTAGAGATAGGAAATTTCGCGAACATATTTTTGCAGCACTTTGTTTCAGTGTCTTACGTACGCACCTGCATCTCTGCTGTGTGGTCAGTGATTGGATGCCGTAACACCCAGCGTGTGGAGGTTAAACCCGCAAATCACAGACGTGATGTGTCGTAGTTATCCGTGTAGTGATTGGCACAGTCAAATGAATAACGACTATGCACAAGAACACTGTCAATAATCATGAAGTTGAGCTGCAGGTGTGCACACTGTGCACGTAAGACACTGAACCAAAGTGGGGCAAAAATAATTTCACGGAATTTCACTGGTTGCAAGAAGCTTCGTCAGTAGAAGGACAGAACAGATAGAAACATTTCACTTGGGTGACACTTCAACAAATATTTTAATTCGTGACTGAAATTGTTAAATCAGTCAAAACCGCTGTTGATCATTAAATATACTATGGTTCACTTTGGAATGTCTGCTTGTTCTAAATAATATTGAATTAACATTCACTTAATTTGAAATAGAGTACACCATATCACCAGTGATTTGATACTTCTGTGCAATCGTGAGAAATTAAGAAGCCGAAGAAAAAGATAGATTATTACGGCAAAGCCGCATGCATTTTTGTAAAGACAAAATTATAACGAAATGCTGAGTGTGACAATATAGACAACATATACTTCGTCTAGCGCAACGGGTAGCAGTACAGACACAGTGGAATAGCACTGCAGGTGTTATAGAATACTGGGGTCAGCATTGCAGACTTGGTAATACAGCGCTTGGAAGTGAAAAGCATTCATTGATTCCTACTTTTCTGTACATGGCCAAACAGATCATCGCTAAGCTGTCAATCTCTCCGCCTCTCTTCCACACTCCGTATCATATATGTCTAACTGAACTTCCTCTCTCTAACACGTGCCTTTATGACCTCATAATTTCCCATCTCCTTTTTATCACAGTTACCGGGCCGCGGTGGTGTAGTTGTCACGGCACTCGCCTTCCACCTCGGCGATCCAGGGTTGATTCCCGACAGGACTGGTCCCGGGTGGTTCACGTGCGGTAAAGGTGGTGGGTGGGTTCGAATCCTGGCTCGAGCTTTGCTGTTAAGAGTGCGTGGTAGATAAATAAACGCTGAAAACATAAATTGAGTTCTACGCTTTTTTCGAAGCGAATATGGATAAAATACTCAATGTCAATCCTAGATAATTGTATCTGCCAACTTTATGAAAAGTATTTACCCAAAATGACTAATTCTTACGCGTGATCTCTTGCACCGCAGTTAAATGCACGAGGTTCCGGTGTCAGAGATTGTGCCTTAGAAGTTCGTAACACTGGAAGCAATATTGTATTTAAAAGTTGGCTATTGTCTAGGATTGCTATTGTTTAAATTTCGCAAATTGGCTACAAGAAACCTACAGTTATATATTAATGCTTTTAGCGTTGAGTTATGTACCACGCCCTTGGTTTTGAAAAACAAATATGTAATTGAGGGCACCATCACCTATGGTTGTGCTGGGGGGAAATCAGTTTTCATGCCACGTTAACTACGTATTTAATTGGATTACCCTCTTACATTTAGAAGTCTGTAATTAGGCCTACCCCACAACGTCAATTTTGCTGTGACTATAAATACGCCTTAGGCGAAGTTGCTGTTAGTGGCAGGGGCAAAATTAAGACTGCTTTTCGCGTGGACAGCTATAGCTGCTTATCCTGCTGCAGAGTTAGTTCAACTAGCAGATTTGTTTTTCTAACGCCTGATGACTGAACTGCCTGTCTGGTGTACAAAGTGGTATCTGCTCTGAGTAATACACCCGAGCAAACCCGCGGGCGTACTGCTAGTTTATGTATACAGAGATTGTACTTAACTGTACAGTCGTAGAACTGTTTTGACTCTTTCTGCCCTTACAACATACAAATGTTATATAAACTGTGCATTGTATTGTAAGCTGTTTTGAAGATAATGAGCGGGATTTCAGCTTTTTGATTGAGGGGGCTATAAACACCGATACAGCCAATAAATAAAGGAGGGTCAGAGGGTCCTCCCCCAGGAAATTATAGGATTTCAAGGTGCAAACTGGAGCTATTTAAGCAGTTTTCGGCCAAGGCATTGTGAAAGTTACTACAGCGAAAATATAGCGCAAATTTTTTTCTTTCTCATAAATATTGGGGTGGCTAGCGGCTCCCAGGGGCGTCATTCCACGATTTTCTAGGGGGGGGCAAGATTTTGTTTTCCGGCGACAGTGACCTTGTTACATCTTTTTTATTAATTAAGCATGTATGAATTAGATACTTTAATAATAAAACTTGAGTTTTATGTGCTTAAGTTAGCATTATTTAAATTGAAAAATACAAAAATATATTTATACCCATAAAATTATAAATCCAGGGGGGGGGGGGCATCTGCCCCCACCCCAATGTGGCCCCAAATGACGCCCCTAGCGGCTCCTCTTGCCACCACCGAATTCCGCCCATGTTGAAGACCGTCTTGTAATAATACAACCTGTACGTATATCTTCTGCCAGACGTTACCTGGGGGCCGATTAAATATAGTTTTTTACGGGTGCAACGCAAAATTTGTACCGGCGTTGCGTCTGGTTGCGCGGCATTAGAATTAAATACTCACGTAATGCCGTAGAGGATCCGTTTAAGGGCTTGGTCCCGGGTTTCTCGGCTTTCGAGCGAATTATTTTTTTTTTAATCCATACGAGAGTCGGTATCGTAAAAGTGCTTCAAGACAAACTGTATGATGAGTATAGCTAATTTGTCAATTAAAAGGAAATTTCGTTAATTAACTAATTAGCAACTATTTTGCAGTCGTCAGACTCGACAAAATTAGAGTATGCAGTTTAAATCAGTCATAACAATGTTACGAAGCGATTTTACAATATCGGCTCCCATTTATGTTTTAAAAATAATTGTCGTTAAATGCGAAGAAACTCGGGCCCATGCCCTTAGTTACGCTGCGTCGGTGCAGATATCAGGTGGCGATATGTAATCGACCTCCAGGCGATTGTTGAAGTATTCAGTCTAAAATTTGGCCTCGTTCAAGTAAGTTGACTTTGACGTGCCACTATGGGAAAACTATGAGAGCTAAAAAAAAGTTTTACAAGTGGAAATGTAGTCACAAGTGACGTTTATAAAACTAACCGTATGTCGTACAAATATAAAATTATGCATTTTTGCCACGTTAATAGTTTTTCAGATTCGGCACGTTTATTAGAAACATTATTTTCTGGCCCCTCAAAACGACCAAAAATGGCTTTTTAGACAGCCGTATCTAGAAAATTAACAACCGGATTTGAAATACATAACTATAGAAACAAGCGTTATACTTTGAACTACGCGGTCCATAAATAAAATAATTATGGTCACAGCTTGAAGTCCCACTGCACGCCAGCTGAGTAGCTTGCGCGGAGAGGCGATAATACATTACATACGTGGGTTGGTGGCAACCTTACCGCACCTGCCTCACACACACAAACACAGCCTATCTATGGAGGCCCCTTAAGGGCGCCGCCTACCTGCACGTTAGAGGCTCAGGAATGACAGAGCAATAAGGTCGGCCTTGAAGCGCACATTAAATGCCGCGTTGCCTCAACCATCCAAGTGCTGAACTAGCGTGCAAGGTTCCCGCCGAACTGTTTTTACTATGGGACTTAAAGCGGAGACCATATAATTTTATTGGTGGAAAGTCTGCATCTAAGTTAAGTGCAGGCCGCAGTCTGAGTTTCACATACATCCGGTTAGTACATTTTGAAGTACGGAAGTCTGAAATGGCCGTTTTTAGCCATGTTAGAGGGCTTAGAAACAGTATTTTTTCCAAAACAGAATGGTGTCGTAACGATGAGGTTCCGACCTTGTCTGAAGTTGGTTTTCTTTTCGTACGTTGGCACAGTGGACACACGTGGAATATTTTCGTAGAACAAAACCTGTTTACGAAGACACTGCAACCCATTTAGAGCAAGAGTTAGGTGGCGCTCGTAATTTAAAACCGTAATCCCGCTCTGACGCAAAATAAAGCAAAAGTGCATTAACAACTTTCAGTTTCAATTTGACCAAAATTTAAAAAAAAAAAATAAATAAATAAAATAAATTAATATACGTCAAATACATTATACCTTCGATGTTTTAATTTAGAACTGCAATGAACTTGTGTGCCTGTGACGTCAATAACGGGCATTTTCTAAACGTTATCTTACGTTTACGATAAGTTACCCGCTAGGGTGACCCATGTGATCTTGGTCACATCACAGAAATGGTCAAATATGATAGATAAGCAGATATTACTCAGGTAGTGATACAACGTACAAAAGTAACTAACTCGAACACAATTTGGACACACGTAAAATTATTTTAAAGCACTCAAGAGTTGAAGTGTATCTGTAGCAGGGCTAACTTGAATTTTCGTAGGCCTAAATGTCTACAGTTTCCAGTTGTTTGCTTACAGATCGGCATAACTTTCAAGAATTACTTCTAATAAGAAATAAGCTAGAGATACATTCGCAAATTAATTTTGAGTAGAAATAATTGGTAAATAACATACAAATACTTCTCAACGTGTATGTATATATATATCATATTTCTTAAATACATACATACTACGTAGGTGTATTCCTCACGAAAAAATAAAAGCCGTTTAATAGGATGTGCAAACAATTTTTAGACTATTACCAATAAAATAGGAAGTTTAATATAAATCTTGATCCTAGCCGTATTTGGGTAATCCCCAGGTAGGATATTGTACGACAATATTGTCTATCGCGTTAATCCAAGATTTTAGTGTTCTTGCGCGACTAGATGAGAGGGTTAGCAGTTTGTGTATTTGCCCCTCTCTCTCTCTCTCTCTCACTATCTCTCTGGCTGTCTGGCCGCCAACCCCTGCCCCCGCGCCTAGCGACCTACTATGATCAGATGAACAGACGCGCATTATAGTGGGGTAACGTGCTGCGCGTATGATAGTACGCGGGGGTCATCTAAGCTCCGCCCAGTCACGCAACTATCGATTGTCGACGCGCGAGTTACAGGTGGCGCGCGCGCTCGTGTCGTGACCTTGAACTGCTGGTGCGCACGTACCCGACACGCGGCCAGCCTCCGGCCCCACCTCCCATCAAGCACCGCTAACCAAACCCTCTCATCTGTCCATCCTTTGTTGCTATTCTGAGCGACCTTGACCCTGTACCGCCGCTGCCTCTGTAACCCTGCACCCGTTGTCACAGTTTTGTTTTTTATTATTTTTAAATTACGTTAACCGTGCAAGCTCAAAGGGGTGTAATCGAATGCGAGGTCAACCGTACTTACTAACCGTCAAGGGCTGGCTTCCGTTTCATATTTTAGCATTATCGTGGGTCGTGGTAGAAGAATGCGGTTACATAAGTTGAAAACGTAAGAGTTTGACTTTAATATTTGATGTTATGACAGCTTTCAATGCATGGCTTCTTATGGAGTCGTTCACAATGACTTAGGCAAAGCTTAAGGGCTTGTTCCCGAGTTTTTTTCAGACTGGTGCCAATAACTCAAATATTTCTTAACCAAAAGTTTTGAAAAAATTTGAGTCAATGTGCAATCACACGATGCACAATACTGTGGACGCTTTTCTTTAAAACAATGTACCATTCGCCAGCAAAAAAATAATTTCCTTCATTTTTGCTTATTTTCACGACGAAAAACGTGGTACTTTGGGTAATGAAATCTAAAAAACCGTTCAGTATAATTCTACAAAAAAATTCAGCTACAAATTATAACATACAAGTGTCAAAACTGTGCAGCGAAATTTTGATATGAGTATTAGGTAGCAATTAAAAAATATTTCCGAAATCATTGCAAAACTCCGTAACAAGGCCTTAAGACAGATATTCTTGAGTTTAAGTTTCCGATAAACTGTAAAGCTTAAGTCAGTATAGCCGTTTGCTTTTTTGAACAGCCTTAAGCATCGTTTTACTTTGCAGTACTGGGATTGCATGAAAAATAAAACAGATGCACCTTAAACGTACTCGGAAAACATTGAAGATAGCATGTCGTAAGTGAACTGCATGTTCTGCTAACAGATGACCTTGCTGATTTTCTGCGAAATATTTTAAGTGATTTGTAATTATTTTAATAGTCAGGATTTTATATCAGTTTAGTTTATATGGTTTTATGGCAAATATATAATAATTATGTTCGTTTCAAAATACAAACGGTTTCTCACTGTATTGTTTTCCAACTGTCGTTTCTTAATTTTACGTTTGCATTATGTATTGATGAATTATGGTACTTAAAGTAACGAAAATGTAAAGCCTAATGCTACAGTTTTCAGACGTATTTAAAGCAGACGGATGCTGCTATGTTGGAAAATCTGCCACCATTTCGTATTAATATACATTTTATAATAACTATTGCTCCCAATTTATTTTTCTACGTTTGGCAATGATACGTATGGCTTAGAATTTGATATGGCGGCCAGTTTAAGTGTTACAGTTATAAAATTAATTTACTGGTTTAGCTCGTGGGGGTGCCAAAGTTGAACATTAAAAAAGTCCTTGTCTACAATCTCACAATATAAATTAATAAAATTATTTGTTTATATTTAACAGCTATTGCGCCAGACTTAGTTCGCGTGGTTTTCAGTTTAATACATATTTTAGTCGTGCAAAAGTTCAGTCTAAGGCCTCCAAATTATATTTAGTGTTACATAAAAACATTCATTTTTATTTTAAATATATTTTCAAAAACTAATGTTTTCCGAAAAAAAATGGAAGTCTAAATAAAATTTTCTGATAAAAACCTGATAATAAGCTTAGGCACTTTAAATTTAATGTAAGTAATAATAATAATTAATAATAATCTCAAACATTATAATTGATCTCTGCTGTTGTCTTCGTCGCTTGACGTCACTACGTAGCTGTTGCCTTCGTTGCCGCTGTCACATCGCTGTTGTTGTCTATGCCGCTTGACGTC
>PNEQ01058242.1:0-52782 GCA_003012365.1 Medauroidea extradentata | reverse complement strand
CGAGGTGATGTGAGACAGATGATTTTTGTGTAATAAAAAATATGAATTATAAAACTGGGTAACATTCTTTCATAGGAGTGTAAGGTACCAGTTAGTATCAGTATTACTATAAGGTTTGTTTCCCTGTTTTGACAAAATTACAAGAACTACCAAAACTTAAATTTGAAAATTGTATCACATCACCCCGTTTGACGGTACAATAGGATGTCAACCACTGGTACACACAGAAATGGCAAGTGTCAAGTACCTACTGGCGCATATATGCACACTTATAACTAAAAATTCATTGTTGTGATATTTGTTTAACTAAAGCAGATTCCTGGGTGGTAACATATACAGAAATGTTTAATAAACAATAAAACATTTCGCAGCTTTGAATTTATCAGTTGATTTACTTTGTTTTTAAAATATTTCGTGAAATATTTCTTAAAACATCAACTACTGGTACAGTTACCTTATTATCAATAACTTGTTGCGCGCGTCTGTTCCTGGGGTCAGCGAATAATACAACTAATAATAATAACAAACTAATAATACATAGACATCGCCAACTGTTTGTGCGTGGAAACCATTGTTGTGCTAACATTGTTTAATATATTTAGGCTAGTTTCTGCAATTTGTTTAAGATTTAGTATGCAACTGTGTACGTTTGATTGGCATTACCAAGCCGCATGAGTGATGTACACACGTGTAGATGAGTAATATATGTGGTCGTATTTTCAGGTTAGTACGATAGGTTTATCTGCATGGACAATTATTTAACCACATAATTTACACTATGCAAATATGAAAAATGGCTTTTTAAATTGATAAAATGTAACTTAAGTTACGTGAACAGGTACTGATTGAAGACAAATACTACTGATACGCTAAAGGTGAGACAGAGAAAGGATGGTGCCCTGAGTGACACGGAAACGACTGCTTCATAATTCTGCGAACTGCATACGAATCAACACTGAATGGGAGGTTACACCTCAGAATGCCTTGGCTGTCTACTATATGACTATTCTGAGATGAAGCCGGGTTCTCCGTGTGTTCGTTTTACCTAACGAACTGGTGCCATAGGGTAAGAAAGGCTTCGCACGCCACTGTAGTGTGAGGTACGCCACACCAGCTTCATCGCAGATGCCTGGGCCTGTTTACCTCTCTTTGCGACCCCCGCTCGCGTCAGTCTGATCTATCGTTTAGATCGAGTAAGGTTTTCGTATGTGCCTAGTATGGTATTGAAACTCTTGATTGAACAGATTTGAACGGAAATGGTTACATGTGTTACATTCTGTTACAAAGAACGATTAGGTAAGAGAATGAATTCTTCTAATGTTACATTTCATGGATAAAAAAGCCATGTTTCATATTTGCATAGTGTGAGTGGTGGTCCAATATGACATGGTACGGGATGCTGTGGGACGAGTCTCGCAGACTTTTCTCAGCTCATAACGGTGAGGTATTCACGTCACTGCAAGCACAAAGTCATCTTGCGCTCGAGCCGCAAGGGGATGAGCCACTGGCTGCATTTGTGTTGCGCAAATTCCATATAATCTGGAAGTACCAACCTCACCTCAATGTGTGCCAAGTGCTCACGGTTTTCACCGAATAAACATATCCAGAGTTTCGTGTGCCGCCCATGCCTTTATTGTCGTACAGGCCAGATGAGTTCATTAGAGCTGCCACCCTTTTTGTGCGGAACATGATTCAACCACCCACGACACATCGATGGAGTGAGACCGCTGGGAAACCTCCAACAGCTGTGCGGACAGCTCCGTCAGGACAGCAGGCAGCAGGCGACGAGCAACAGCGTCGAAGGGCTGACAGGCATGAGAGTGACACTCATAATAAGGGTACTGTGCACACTGCAAAAAAATCGCCGCACCCACTGGACTACAGCCAACCTCCAAATTACCTTGTCGTTTTTGTCCAGGCTACCAGATGCATTGGGCATAAAATTGTTCGAATGCACCTGTCAATTCGACGAGGTGGCAACACTGTTCAGTCCGAGGCGGGGAATAGACATAATCATCAACCCCCGTAGCAAACGTACACATAATCCATACACCCCAACATGCTCTACTCCATCAGATCTATAGCAAGGACAACCCTTCGATTAAAATTCTTTTCAGTGTAAACAATATCCATTGTTACCCTTTAGTCGATACTCCAGCTTTCCACAGCTTCATCAGGCCAGAATTTGTGTACACCCGAAGGAAATCACACTTGTTACCAGTCCATTCAGTTAGCTGCTGAAGGAGGGAAGGGCCAAGCCACCATTGTTGTGCGCATTTGGGATATCGAACTCATAACAACGTCCTTGGTTATGCCCGAGCTAAGGGAGGGCACCTTTTTGAGCCTGCCATGGCTCATGGAACAAATTACTGTGGTCAAGCCCACTGCAAGACGAATCCACTTAGGCACTATCGAAAGCGAATGACTGTGCATCAACAATTAAGTTGGAAGACATCTCGAACGACATACCTCCAACTTATCGAGCTGCTTGTCAGAGATTGTTAAATGAGCGTCGCGAAGTATTTGCCACAAACGAAACTCTGAAATGAACAGCAGTCATGGAGCGTCAGATTGACTTGACGACACAAACACCCATTTACACTCCCCCTAGAAGTTATTTGCCACACCATGCCAAATTTATCAAAGAACAGCTTAAAATAAATGCCTGCAAATGGAGACATTGAGCCTGCCGATTGCTGATTTAATTCTCAGATTATGCTTGCGTATATTAAAGATGACACATCCACTTCTGCGTTTATCTGTGTCACGTGAATCCGACGACTGAAATCTTAGCGCATCTGTACATCAGCGCGAAGGATGCCTTAGCTGCCGTTGGCCACGCTAAAGTATTTTCATCCCTAGACATGCGAAGTGGATACTGGCAAATGGCAGGATGACTGGGAGAAAATAGCACGTTCATGGTATCTAACAGAAGTCAGTATGAGTTTTGTGCGATGCTGTTTGGATTAAAGGAAACATCCGCAATGTTCCAAACGATGATGCAGGTGTTAAGTGGACTGGCCAGTGATTTCATGGGGTACGACTTTGAGGTTGAGCACTTTGTAAGAAATGACAACCGGCTGGCGGATGCAATATCGTGTGTGTCTTGTGCTGATATCATGCGTGACGAGACCAAGTGGGAGGATGTTCTGCCACCTGGGCCACACTTTGAAGACGCGCAGCTCTACCAGTTGTTCGCCGATCCTAAGGAAACAATTATCAACACTGTGTTCGAGTGAATTGTGGCCGCGCAGAAGGACTGCAACACCTGCCAGGAAATGAAAGCGGAGTGTGCAATTGCAATGGTGAGTTGCTGGTGAGTGGTTGACGGCCAAGCGGAGACACGTCCTCCACATGGGATGGACCATGGAAATTGTTTGTGCTCCCGTGCATGCGAGACAATGTGCTACACAACGTGTATGATAGTAATTTTCCATAACACGCAGGAGCAAGTCAAACTATCCTCAACATTAATCGCCTATTCAATTGGCCAGGGGTGAGCCGAGCAGTGCAACGCTACGTCAGACTCTGCGAAACATGCAACAAGTTCAAGTCACAATAGGCTTATGGCGATCTGCAACAACAGCCATGCATGCCTGACCACCTGTTTGAATCGGTCGCTTTCCATATAATGGGCCCATACTCCTGCTCCACTGGCGGAAAGCGATTTATTCTTATCGTGACAGACATGATCTCCGGGTACACTGAAAAGTGTTTGTTATCCCGAGCATTCTAGTCAACACTCTTGTCTGCATTCTCGGCATCGTGTTCTATGCTTAGTAGGGATATCCTAAAGTGCTGCTCACAGATATTGTGTTACAGTTCACAGACAAGAAGTGAAGGGATACATATGAGAAATGGGGTATCTACCACCACACCATGCAAGTGTATCGCCCGTGTGCAAACCCCACGGAGCTTAGGAATCAAGACCTGAAGACTCAAGTCCAGCTTTATGTGGGAAAGAAGTATGAGACCTGGGCCGAACATCTGCCAGCAGCCCTTTTCACATTCCAGTGTCGGGTCAATGCTGCCATAGGCCAGTCACCTGCTGCAGCCCTGCTAGGATGTAACCTAATGCTGCCAGGCGAGTACCACTGTGCTATGACGGATGAGAGGTACTGGTAAACCCTGCTGTGAGAGTGGCAAAGAGGCGAGGGAGACATGCAGCCATGAGGGAAAAACAGTAGCACTATACCCAATAATGGCTCAAGTCCACAGAAAAGCCACCCAAACAACTTCAGCCAGGACATGATATCTAAGCAAAGACTCACTATTCCTCTATGGGCAAGTGGAACTTCTGTGCTTGTTTTGCCGTAAAATGGAGTGGGCCTCACAGGGTCACATGGGCCTGCAGCAGAACAACCTTTCTCATGCAGCATGGTAACAGAAAGGTCTCCAAAGTACACCGCGACGACTTATGGATAGCAACCAGTGGAGATGTAGAGATGCTATATGCCATGATGCCTCTCCGAAAGCATCTGCAAGGTGAAGTGCAACCTGTCATGCCTCGTACAGGAGACAGCAACCCTACTGGGGAGGCAGTCGACGCCAATGAAGAAGGGCGGGTGTGCTCACCAGATCCGATAATCAACCAAGGAGCAATGGCACTGCTAAACTGCCAGAGTCGTACGCTCCCCGATGCCCAGTGTCGATATGCCACCTGCTGACGCGGACCAAGGCTACACCCATGGTATAGCACCGAGATTGGCAGAAACAGGATTACACTTTCATGTCAATCCCCAAGGAAGGACCAGCGATGCTTTGCTCAGTTGCCACTGGATGGAGACGACCAGCAGACACCTTCCAGCTGGATGCAGGCTACCAGACTGAACGATACGGGTGTCAGCCTGACACCAGCGCTGCACGAGTTGGGTGACTGGGTTTTCACACCACCCCTTACTGCCACAGATGTCAAGGACCCAGTTCCATGGCTGCATCTGCAGCCGCTACCGAGCAGCAAGGACCATGGGGAACCCCAATGGGACGGGGGAAACCCAGTGGGACGGGGGAAACCTCTGTCTCCCCATCGAACAGCAAGTCCAGGTCGCTGGGTGCACCCTGGGTACTCCACCTGCCCTGACACTGCAGCATCCCAGACAACAGCAGCAGGGGCACCGCACAGTAAACAGCCACTGCAGCCAGGGAGGTACCAACCCCAAACACGGACTTTCTTCTGCTGCAGGTAAGGGAACGGCATTGTCGTGGTGCACAGACAGATTCTGAAGGGGGGATTTTTTAACACAGACCATCCCACATCCGCCTTCTACTGAAGCTTGCCATGTGCACCTTGCCACCTGTTACATAACAGGCTGGGGTGGCAGTACTGTCCCTGCATACGGGAATGCACCCGACAGCGTGTTTCTACAATGAATGCATCACTTGTCAGATTGGAGACGATCTCTAAAGTAATATCGCATGTGGCAAGGCATACATACAGAGCAACATAGCATTCTATTGTTGTTCGACTTCTGCGAAACCCTGCCCTTACTCCACACTTAAGGACTGGCTTAGTAGGAGTCACCATTTACGGAGGAAGATCGCCCATTAGTTGGTTTGCTGTCCTAGCACCTAGCTTCTGGCAGATACCACAGTTGTGTAGAACTTGTCGGACAACACGTTTGGTATTGACAATCCAGTATAGTCGTCGGAGTGACGAAATAAGGAACTGACTTCTTGCATGCAGCAAGCGACAATGATCTTACTCTATGATTAAATTTGTAAAGTGACTTTTATGGTAGTATGATTTGATGTTTCTTGTCTTCTGGGAGGTGAGATTTGTGCAGACGACCTACACATAACAGTCATTTGCTACTCAGAAATGAGTTTAATGACCTTAATTTACTTGATTTTTTTATTGACTAACCTGTTCTCAGAATTGGGAATTCAAATGCATACTCTTTGGCCTGTTGTAATGTTATGCATCGCTGAATGACTTGAGATGAAGCAGTGTTCTACGAGTGTTCGTTCTTCCTAACGAACTGGCGCCATAGGGTAAGCTAGGCTTCGCACGCCACTGTTGTGTGAGGCACGTCACACCAACTTCATCGGAGATGTCCGGGCCTGTTTACCCTTCTCCGCTACCCCCACTCACGTCATGTTTAACCACATAATTCACATCATGTAAATATGAAACATGGCCTTTTTACCTGAGAAATGTAACTGCAGCAGATTTCTTCCCTCGCCTGATCGATCTTTACAGCAGAATGCAAAATGTGTATCTACCCATTTTCATTCCAATATGTCCAATCAACACATGGCATACGCTGCAACATTGGACATGGAGTCCAGTGGAAAATTTAGTGAATGTTAAGCCAGTGTAGGAGGCCAACCAGGTACGCGCGTCAATCCTTGAAGCCCAAAAAAACAAGAACAGTTCCGGTAAACTAAATTACTTATTGATAAACTAAATGGTTATGCCCAAGAGGGGACGGCCCCAGGGAGACTTCGGGAGTACTCGGACGTACAAGTACTCTCAGTCCTGTTGTGTGGCTCAGACTGGAGATGACGGCTGGTGGGAAGTCTAAGCATGCCTCATTATAGTAAGTGCATTTAGACACAGTATATGAAAGTTTCATATTTACCTCTATGTTTATTTTCCCGATTTTTATGTTTTTGTTGTTCAATTGTATTTACATAAATTTTCCTTGAAATTTAAGAATAATTTCAGTATCTAAATTATTAGCAAAATGTTCATAAATCTTCATTCAGTATAAGTTTTGATATGGCCACATGTTCTATGAGTCTATGATTATGATATCAATAAATATTATTTTGATTTAACATATGTTTAAACTGTTTTTCAAGTATTGTTTCCTGTTTTTATTTACTAATACGTTCTTAGATTGATTAATTTACTGTGGGAAGTCTTAAATTATATTTTCACGTTTTTTTTCCCTCGTTGCTGCTTCCTTTCTACCCGGAAGTAGGTCCTTCCTCTAGGAGATCGGTGGTAGCTTAAAGCTACCACCGATCTCCTGGAGCAGTGGTTCTCAAAGTTTTTGGTCTTGCGACCTCCTTTTGGATACAACTTTAAACCGCGACCCCTTTTGTGTACGATTTTTAACCGCGAACATCTCCATTTCAACAACTTACGCACATATTTGTTGTCTCTAATAATTAGTATTTATTTATATTTTAAGTTCAGTAATTTGTTTAGATCTTCATTTTTAAATTTTTCCGTTATCGAGTATTTTTCTATTTTAAACTTATTTTGGAAGCCGGTCACGACCCCTTTCGAAACAGCCCGCGACCCCTTTAGAGGTCGCGACCCCCAGTTTGGTAACCACTGTCCTAGAGGAAGCTTCGCCCCCCTGGCGATGTCGAGCGAACGACTTTTATTGTCGACTGAGTATTCCAGTCGTCCGCTTGACACCGTATATTTTCATACCCCTTAAAAGAACCTAGACGTGATTTTTGTATCGCAGATGCTGCCTATAATCCGTAAATTATCGGCGCCAGGGGGATGAAGCTTCATAGGAAATATCAGGTCCTTATAAATAAAGGATAGTTTGACTTCACCAAAGTTGAAAAAAACTAAACACTTGCTGTCTGTAATGACATGACAGCATATTTTATAACAATAATTATTATAAAAATATATAAGTTTTATTCTTAAATTTTAAAGTTTTTTAAACAAATATTTTGTAACTTATTCAATAAAGATATTTTATTCTCTAGTTGTACCATACACGTTACATTGGCTGCACTGGACCAACCGATTTCGTTTTGTATTTTCCGTTAACGGCCAAAAATCTTGGTAGCAGGTCTCTGTGAAATCAAACATTTTAATGATTACCTTTAAAGGACGAGATTTAGACAGTTTTTGGAAGCGACATTTCTTTTTATAATTTTGCCGATTTTTTTTTATATTTTTGGTCACAAATAGCAAATATTTACTGTCACGTAGGTTTTTTTTTAAAAATAAGGATGTTGTTGTCCCATTTAAACATGATTGAGGTGAATTAAATGTACAAATCCCTCACATTATTATTGATTTCGGTAACCCTTATTGGTAACCAGAAATCTGTTTATGTCAAGCAAGCCGCTTTCAAAATATCACAATAATATGTAACTTTATGTCAAACTTTAGAAGCGTCTACAGCCCTATCTATTTGTCCTGGACCATGGGTACCCTATATCAAACTCTATTTGCGCCTCAGGAATAACCTGTTAAAGTTTGTCGGTACATTTTAAATTAACGTTGTATAGGGTATTCCTGCCAATTCGTATACCTGTTGTTACAAACTATCAACAAGCAAAACTATGACAGAAAAATTGCAAGAATTAAATAACAAAAGTTCAAATTTTCATTTCTTAATTAATTATTTAACATCTTGGTATTTATCACGTGACTGTGTATCCCTTTAAATTTGTTCTGTTTCGTCAAAGAAGTATGCTAATTTAATAGTAGAATTATTTAAGAATTTATAGTAATTTAATAGAAATCAGAATCATCACTTAAATTACAGATTGGGGTTCGCCAGCATGGCGTGGCATTATGTCAATTTGTATTTTATTTTGTGTGTAACAACGTGGCTTTGCGTGAATATATTGTACTGTTGCGATGCCAAGTGTAGTGATGCTGTCTCTATGTGCTCGACTAATACTTCCGATGCATTGCACACTTCCAGTATTTTAATAATATAAAAGAATGACTTATTGAAAAAACGTTTTACTATCTTGATTCGCCTCGTTACGTAGCACAGCCGAATAAATATCCCAAGGCTACGTCATACTACACGTTCAGCCTCAAAGTGAAGCCAGTTACATGTGCTCTGCTACCGTAGTTACCCACACATTTTGATGTAAAGATGGTGCATGAAATGGAAAGAAATATGGTGAATAGTAAGAGTGGTGTAGTTAATACACTCGATGGGAAATGGGTCCAATAGATAGGGGAAACAGGACGACTAGCGAGGAGAGCTGAGAGAAACACACAGGATGACAGGAAGGGTGCACGGCGGGAAGCAGCAGAGAAAACCCCTCCAATATGAAATTCGGTGATGGATCCTAAGATCGGTAGGCCGACGCACTTATAGTCTGTTCATTTTTAACTGATCACTCACCAACACTTTCAATATACAAACATTGTATTTTATTTGAGCCAAACATATTAATGTTTTGAAATTTGGTAATGTTTACACTGGTTTTTTGTTCCATGATAGTTTTCAGGTCAAAAATATTTAAGATGATTGCAAAACGGCTGAAAGAAAAATTTTAGCAGTGCTAATTTTATCGTGAACAGTCTATACACACTTACTTCACAAGGGACGGGATGAGCACACAATGAATGAACGCTCGGGAGATGATTTACGTGCTTTACTCACAATTCGAATAGTTACCGAAACTAAACAAGTCAGATGGCCAAGACAGAGAAGTGAAGGAGGCCTGAAGGTTATGTCTCTCCGTTAGGCGACGCGGTAAAAGTAGCTCACTACTAACGTTGGAGAACTTATTGAGCCAACTAAACCCCAAGACGCGACGGCTGGGGTAGGTTTTGAGAAACCCCCGGGTAAAGAATAATAAAAAACAGTTTCCCGCAGTTACATTATGAATTGTTGCACTCTAAGACTATTACAGCCAAATGGCGAAGGACCTGGGGGCCGATTAAATATCGCCACCTGCTATTTGCACCGGCAGCGCAAGGCAAGTGCAGAGCAAGTTAAATGCGTCTTCTATTGCATTGTGCGAGTAAATAATTCCAATGCAGCGCAACCAGGCGCAATGCAGGTGCAAATTTTGCGTTGCATCCACAAAAAGTGATATTTAATGGGCCTAAGGGGATGTACACATCTGGCTCCTCTGAGCAACCTGACCCGACCGGCTGTCATGGTGGCTACTGACGCCAAGTTAGCCCGCGAGTTGGGGAGGCGTTACAAAAACAAAATCACACACAATTACATCAAATAAAATTTACAAAAGACAAATTGACACTAGAAAAGTACAGACTATGATTATATATGCATTACTTCTATCGCGAAAAAAAAATACACTTTGTGGAAATTCTGTTCCCAGAGTGTGCTCACGAAACCAGTAGAGAATATTCTTACGACGTAGGTTATGAAAACATGTTAAGCAAAGTAGACAATAATAGATATCTGACACAATTAAACTAAAAAATGAATTTGGAACACGCATATCGCAGTACGCTCTATATGCACAGATTACACTGAGCCGGCGCAGTGCTGCAGACGCGCTATGCGAGTGTGTGCTGAGCACACGTCATGTCATACTAGTGCAACAACAGGCATCACTGTCACATGTCACATTTAACCAATAAATATGAATTATTTTCTGTTTCACACATCATGAAACTACATTTACTGTTGCAGTAAGTGTGTAGTTTTCGTCGAGCATGGCGGTGTATCTGAGTGAAACTGGAATTCTTGCATAACGTGTTGTGTGTTTGTTAGTGCCGATTTCGTTTTTCAAGTTCTGATGTAATGTGTACACAGTGTCTCGTCTTATCAACTGTGTACTCTAAAAAAATTTTTATCACCTTCATTTTAATTAGTTTTATCGTAAAAATTTGAATCTATGTGTTGTATGTGCGAAATTTGAATTCCGTGAGTAATATGACAAGTAAAAAAAAACACACTAAAATTGACGAAAATTGTGTTAATTAAAACAAATTACGGAACATTTTCAAAATAACGGTCCCCTGCTTCACTGCATATGTGACATCGTCAAAAGTAGTTCCCTTGCATGCATTGTCCGACCGTTTGACTCGGTGTTTATAGCGACTGGTTGGTAAGCCGAGGGTCCCGGCTTATATTCCCAACCGAGGAGATCAATATTTACAGTTACCTCTCTGGGTTGATGACTGGGTGTTGTGTTGTGCCTTCATACACATACTGCGGACGACAATGGCGAACCACCGCAGAGTAAAGCTGGATTCACAACAACCACTTAGCGTGCGTACGTACGTGTAAAAGTAGAAACATCCATTGTGCATGCTAGCATTCACATCCTCGCGTAGCGTGCGTACGTACGTAGCAGAGTTGATCAACTTTCTACTTCGTAAGTACGTACACTAAGTGGTGGTTGTGAATACAGCACGAGGACACGTAAGATGCAATTAAATATTAATTTATACTGAGAAATCATTTGTCTCGTGGTCATAAACTATTTAATTCGCTTCAAAAATAAAAATTAATTATGATTATTTGCTACCGACAATTTGTTATGACATAAACAATTTCCACGCATATTATTTTAGATTAATGTTATTGTGAATCCAATCTGTAATACTTAACGTACGTACGTGTGTACGTTAAGTTTGGTTATGAATCCGGCTTAACCTCGTCTAGCAGGCCTAGGGGGATGTCGTAGTTTCCATCACCCGGTGCCCTTCGTGGTTGTAAACCTACCTTCAGACCGAACACCCATCGTCATCATCATTACATACGTAAGGACACCACTTTTTTTATGGACTCTTGAGCATCTTTAAGTTTTCTTGTCAGTTCGCATAAACTTCGACGTTCTGTGAAATAAACTAGATCTTTGTAATATCCCCACATAAAGAAATAAATAGGGTTCAGGTCAGGAGATCTCGTGGCGTCTGCCACGATCAAATTTTTTTCCAAATAGCGTAGGTCTAGAAAAGCTCTTACGTACAAGGCACAGTGATACGGTGCATCATCTCTTTGAAACAGCATATTTATGAATGTCTCGTATTCAATTTCTTTCAACAGTCCAGTCAGATTTGTTGTTAAATATTGCAAATACTATCAGCGGCGCGGGAACGGAAGGGGGAGGCACAGGTGATATATTGCAACTCCCCTCCCCCTTACCAAAATTTTTGGGGTGGGGTACAATATATCATTTGTAACTCCCTAAACTTGTGTTACTGAAAACCGTTTACATGTAAGATAAGAACTTGCTTTATATTTTAATTAATATTTTTGTGACTGTACAAGACCCTACATGTACTATACTGTCAAAGTCAAAATATATACTTCTGAATGCCGTGGAAACTTACGCCCACAACGGAGGAAATGAGGAAGGACGGAGGTCATAACTTATATCCAGACCATCTTCTGCATAAATGGAGAACTGTTTTCAGAAAATTCAGTGAGTTTTATAGTTGCAGATGCGTACAGAGTGTTTTAAGGGCGCGATCTACCGCAATTTTCATCACCATTATTTTATTTTTTATTTGCACCAGACATTTTTTTCTTATTTTAGACACAAAATGTGAATAAATTTGACTCTTATGAAATTTTTTATCTGTCATAGTTTTCGCCTATTGGCTTGTTAAAGTCATATTTTGCATGTTTCCGTTTTAACGACCACACTAAAACCAACTGATATACCAAACTCAAAAAAATCACAGTGGATAAAGGCATTGCAGGCTACAATGACATGCTCATAAAATTATAGAAAAAAAATTTTTGTATTAAAAAATATATTGAATTTTTTAAATTTTAATTTCGTGTTTCAGCATTTTTTTAACATTCTAGATTTTTGTCCCATTAAAAACATCTGGCTTTTTAAGCATTATTGCGCTCTGAAATATAATATGCCCACGTACATTAACCTATCATAATTTTAAATCGTATGAAGTTATAAACTAACGCTGTAATATTGGGAGTCAATAAAAAAACCGCAAAACTGAATTTTGTTTGAGTATCCTCGTCCTACACCGACCAGTAAAGAACTAAAAACATGTATATTTTTGATAAGAACTGAAAACTTCATACAACACAGTCGAAACGTTATTAAAATGAATGAGTTTTTTTATAATTAATCAAGGCCATTTATAAAAATTAGATTAGTAGTAAAAATTTCGCCTTCTTGTGATTATTAATTAATATAAAATTTACTCAGTTAAAAGATGCAAAACAGAAAAAAATAGAGGTTACGACGACAAAGGAGCCAAATGGCGTCGCCGTACAGTTTTAATGAGTTATTACATAATATTTCTTTTCTTTTGGACCTACTAGTAGAACTTAATTTTTGTAGCATAAACACATAATTTTCCAGTATTGATTTATTCTTACAGATGATAAAGGAAATAAAATACTTTTCTCTTATATGTTGTTAGAATGTTTTTTTTTATTAGATATCGTGTCCGAAAGTTAAACCTGAGTACGCCACTAGCTTAGGCTAACACGAATTTGGAAAGTTCCTGCGACGAAACTTGTTTGTCTAGAAAAAACACATTTTCCTCTTCAACGTTATGGAGTGGTCATTGTGCCGACTAGTTTCACACAACGTTTTCGATTTTTGTTTCACTCAGTTTCACACACGAATGAGAGCCTAGCGTTGCAGTGGATGTCGTTGAGAAGCTTGTCCCGCCCCATTTCCAGACAGTCTTCTCCGACCTTGTTGATGAACTTCCAGTCGTCCGGGTTGCTGCCCCGCCACTTCGCGTACCCAGCTCGGCTCAGCTCATCACCTGCACACAGAAACACATACAGTTATTACCACTGTCGTAAACTGCAGGCTTTAAGCTTTAAGGGGCATGGAAAGGCAAGGTGGAATATTCAATCGTCGATAAAGTCCAAAATTCCCATCTTATTTCAATGAAGTTTTTTTGCCGAGTAGACATTTAATTAGCGAACGTCTATATAGTATATATTTCTTTATACATAGCACTGGACGGTAGTATGCTTTGTTTTCGAGTAAAAAATTAAAAACCGTATTTAAAAAAATAAGGGCTTCAAACCACAGAATTCGTAGAAATGGAACACAGCAATTTTTACAATTTTTATTACGCTAATATCTAGGACTCTTTACCAACTGAAATTAAAAAAAAAAAAATATACGTTTTTGCATCTACATTAGTGTTGTAAACAATTTCCAGCTCCGCATTGATATTTCTGTCAGTGTACGAATCATATTCGTGAGAGTATTTTAGAATATTATAGAGACACATTAACATTAAACTTACGAACTAGTATGTAAATAACAGTAATACAATTTTCAGTCCTGTCAGTGCACAGTGAAGTATGTGCGACTATTTTTTATTAAAATATATTTACTATAAGTTGTTCTTGTCTTACTACACAACATTTGAGTTATTAATTGCTCTGCTTAGCAAAAAAAAAAAAAAAAAAAAAAGACGGTGAAGGAGGGGGGGGGGTATATAGGGTGAGCGTAAATCATTGTAAGCAACGTTTTATACCTTCCGTAATAACATGGTCATGTAAAAAAACAGTCAGTTTGAGTCAATGGAATTTTTGCATCGCCGTTCGTTATAATTAATCACAATTTAAAAAATTGGTTTTATCAGCTACGGGTAAAATATAGTTTGTATAGCTGCAAATCCGACCCTCCAAAAGCGTATCCATAGAATTTTAAGCCATTTCAATAATGTTAACTTACCCAGCACAGTGACAAACGTCCCTTCATCTTCTAAGTCATTTACTCCAATAAATATTTTGTTGTTATAGTCATTATGGAGGTTGGTATGCTTGGCGAAGATCTCTGCCACGAGCTGGGCCTCTTCTTCAGAATTGATGACAACCAGGTGAGTACCCTCCTGCTCACACGTCCTATTGGCTGTCCACCAATCAGCTCCATCCTCATGGAACTTGTAGAAACTGTTGTTCTTTTTGACATAACCTAACTTCTCCAGCTCGTCTCTCACCACGCTCCGTGTTTCGCCACCTGTCGAAAATGAAGCATAATGTAATACATCGCTAACAACCTCAGTATTTAACTTGATACAATGTCTGAGAAATTGTAAACAGTTTCTTATGTTTTCTAATTTTGTGAACATTATTAATAAAAGCCATCTGTTATGATTTTTAAACTGTATACATAGCGCAATAACAAGTTGAAAGAACTATGCATTTTAAATTGGATTAAAATACGAATAAATGCTTAAAAACTTTTAGTGATATCTACGAACATTGACACCCAATATCAGAATGTTTCTTGAATATATTGACAAAACTCCGCTGACGTATTCCTCTCGAAAGAATAAAGTGAAAAGATACACACTACGCACAGTACTTGCCGTCTACAGTACACTTCAAGGGCGGTAAACCTATTTTCAAGTTGCATTTTTAGCGAAAATTATGTACACAATGACCGAAAGGTTATGGGGAATTGCAGATGAAACCAGTTCTATAGACTGCATGATGATTAACACTGCTTCAAATTTATTCGTTGAAAAGTTGTGTTGCGCCATACTGTACACTGCGATATGTTTAGGTTCGGACTTTATGTGTAAGGTTTTCTGAACTAAATTAACATGCAATAGAGCTCTGCTCACATTTAAACCGAATGTCATACGAAACATAATGGCTACGTTATTGGTCGCAGATTTTCGTAGACTAAGATCGACATGTGCCCTCGGAAACGATACTCATGAGGATAGTATTCTATGGTAGTGTACTATCAGCACTCATTCCTCGGTTATGGATTTTTTTTATCTTATTAACTTAAACATGTTACCTCGGGTAATTCGGACTGGAATCAACACTGAGCGAACGAAACATGAACATGAACTAAAATTAAATATCGTAGAGGACTACGATGTTTTCTGTAATGCTTTTATAAGATAATTTTCATTCCGAATTGGAATGTTAACACGAAATGACCCCATTACATATTTTAGCCAAACAGTGAATTACACAACAGGGCCCACAAAAAAAAAAGAATAAAAATTACTTTTATTGCACCGTGATGCGAGCCTTCTTATAGCAGACGAGACATCCAAGTAGTTGTTACTAAGGCCGAAATAGCTTCCCTTTATTGCTTATAGAATTAGCTGAAAAACGTTTAAAGTTATTATTGCTAGGCTTTTAAACATATGAAAGTTGTTTGGAAAATAGATTTGGTTATGCAAAACAAATAATAATCTTAATTTTATTGGGTTGGAGGGAGTGAGTTAGAAATTTTTGCGCACCCCCACCCCATCTCTCCCCAATTCTTTTCTCGAAAGTATCCACACCACAGGTTCAGCTAAGGTGTCCACAGATCGTAAATGCGGCGATGCGGCCACGTTTCCGATAATTTTGCTCTGTCCTCTCGCCGAAATAACAATGACAGCGGAATATTATAACGGGAATAGCCATAGAAAAAGACCCGTAAAATTATTGTGATTATGATAAAATATGTGAGATTTCGAACTCACGAACACATGAGTTATATACCTGCGTGATTGGTTTATTGCTCTTAAAACTCGTCCTTGCAAACTAGCAAGAAAACACTCATTGACTCCCGCACTCTCGCCAGATGTACTGCTGGCCACTCGCTGGAGCAACAGACAGTGAACAAGTAGCTGATGGTAAAATGTACACAGAAGTGAAGTACAGCCGGCAGCTGGTTGAACTTCCGAAATGTTCGGGTCACTAGCGAGAGAATAAATAACATATATGACGTCATTTTTATTCTTCTCTGGTCGCTATATTGACACTCTCACAAGCAGTAACGGTAAATTCATCACATTTCTCCCTCTCTGAAAGGAATGGATAATATTCCGAACATGCCACAATTATTCCCCGTAAAGTGTGTTTATTAAAGTTACGCCCTAGGCCTGATCCTAGCAGGCCTAGGGGTAAATCCAACCTTAAGTGAGTGAGAGATTTTGGTCAGCGCTTAGCATCGAGGACTTTAGTGCTGGTGAGGGACGACATGAGGTGGGTGTGGAGCAGAGCCGGAATGAAAGGGCGGGGGAAACGGGAGATCCCCGAGAAAATCCGCCGACCAACGGCATCGTCCGGCACGATTCCCACATGCGAAAATCCGGGGTCCGACCCCGCCGGCAATCGACCCGTATCGCCTTGGTGGAGGCGAATAGTCTGACCATTTGGCCACTGCGGACCCCTTCCAGCCTGAAGGAGTTGGAGTTCAAAATTGTGAGGCCATCAGTATTATTAGGGATAATGTGGGGCCAGTATGGAGCAGATGTGATATACAAAGGGAGGGCTAAAACGGCAACGGTTGTATAGGTGAGAGTAAGAAACATTCCGACCAAGTGAATTTTTGAAATTAGTCGCCTACTAAATTACAATTTGTCTGTACATAATTGTCAAGATCATAACAAAATTCTTAATTTGGATTCCATTTTCGTGTGCGCCTTGACGAAGCTTGATGCATGCCAACGCGTGCAAATTGTAAATCTTGTCTAATACATATGGCATCAGTGCTAAAGACCTCCGCTAATGTATTGCCGCAATCTATTTGAACCAGTTAGTGTATTGTAAGGAAGTGGTTAATGTCGCAGCTAGGTTATATCAGACAGTGCACGGCATCACGACACTGGGTGATAGAGGATTAGTTGTTGTAACATCTACCCTCAGGAATTTATATTCTTCTTATATGCAAGAATTCAGACTGTGTACGATGAAGACTGCACTTTCGGCATTGCTTGGGATACGCGAGGCTATCGAGGAGCAGGAGAAAATCTATAAAACAGTTTGTGATATCTTTAGCAAATATTTTGTCAGAATGGCACATTTGTTTAGCGTAATCTCTTGCGCCAAATTTAAAGTTACACAATAACGGCGTCATAAATACATCATTTAGACTAAGAAAAATCATTGAATTCTTACAGTTCGACTTAAAACATAGTCAACACAGCTGGTTTCGAGAATACTTCGCTGAAATGTGTAACTTTAATAAAATTCAGATGTTTTATTGTTGCTATGTACAAACAAGTACAAATGCGGTAATTAAGTGTTCATTGGCTCTGGTATTGTGATAAATTTATGACATGGATCAGTGAAACATTAAGAAAAATCTTAACAATGTGTTGGTGGAAAATATTGTTTAAAGAATTTTCAAGAGGAGACTATATTAAAGCAGTGAAAAAACGACCAAAGTTTGCATTTGCTGTCAGTGTGGGAGTCAAAAGCTTAACTGAGTGCTGCCATGTAGCAAAAATCTGCGGATACTTTATACTTACTTTCAGCTGACGTATCTTCCTTAGTTGGTAGTGGTTTGATGACGCCACTGAAACCACTGAATCTCAGCTCGAAGTTCTTTCCAAACGGCAGGTCAGTAAAATTGTTACAGTAGTGAGGCTGAATACTTTCCATCGCCTGCAACAAAAAGTGGCCAACTTTACTCCACCCCCTTCATCTTAATATATTTACTTGTTTCATTAATTAAAATTCAATGCTACAGTAATTCCGATTTATTGCTTTTATATGTCTTATAGCTACGAGTTAAAAGTTGTTCCTTCAGAATTATCTAATAAATAACTTACTGTTATTTATTTACTCAGAAATATAAATAAAAATATAATTAGTAACAGCCTAAATTAAACATTCAGGTAAAAGCATATGTATAAACCATTACTTCCTAATTCCATATAGTTATTGAAAGGTGGTACTCGCCACAATTCTCGCAAAGGAAACTCTTACGGTGCTGAGAACGTAGCTTGTGGTTGTAAGAAAATCAGAATACTCTCTGAGTTCTCTGCGTTGTCAGCATTCTGTTACGCAAGCGTACAATGCAAGAAAGTTTTTACTTTTATATTAAGTTATCGGAAGTGTACGTCGCTTATATTTATTTCATGACAATTTTTCATCGTAATTAAGCCGTTAAGTAAGCCGAGGTATCATAAATAGAAATTTTCCCTCCCTGTTCTCTCATGACCTCGGTTCATCTCATTGCAACTTACAAGAAGCATGGCACAGCAGAAAGTTATCCGAGAACATTACCATACCGCAACTGCAGACTTAGTGCCATTTATAACTACTTTAGAGGGTGTGGTACATACAATTAATACTGAAAAATTTTAATGAGATTTCAAGGAATTTTTGTCGGTAGTATGGTAGCCTACGGTGCGAGAGGTCCTGGATTCGAATCCTAGCACGGTCATAGATGTTTGTGTTGTTTACTTAGGTTTAGATAGTTTGTAAGCCATCCTTAACTAAGCCTAACAGCACAATTGACGTAAATAAACCGTCTAAAATAAGTAAAATAAATCGATGAATTTGAAAGTCAGTCCAAGAAATAGTAATCGTGGCGAACGAAGAAATGGTTATATTTGTCAGCAAATAATGACCATAATGACGTACTTATTTATTATAATCACTGTATGGAAATCGAAGTTACAAAATTAAGGCGTCACAAATGAAAATGCACTTCACCACAACTTGTTGCTTACAATGCTGGAATGTACAACTTTCTATTGTTTTTACCCTTATTCACTCTCAGATTCGTGCACATTTAAATAAACGCTTTTAACGTTAATTTATGCACGAACTCATGCTATAATCTGGTTTTGGTTATAGTGTTTGTTTTAGAAACACTTATCAAATATATAAATATATTTCTCTGGTAAAATTCATTATTGCGGTAAGCCCGTAAATACATAACACCTGACCTGATGTAATTTCTTAAATAACTTATTAGCATCTTTAAATCAATTACAAATTCTCGCAGTTTCAGACTCTTCAGGTAATGTGCATATAAAATTTAGTGATCATATTTCAAGGCATTTATACAGTGTTTAAACGTTATAATAGCAAGTGGAAAATTCTACACGAGGGGTGAGAACCTGCAATAATTGGACTGGTGTACTACAATTTCATACTTAACATTTTCTCACTACAACTCTCTCTTCAGAAGGAATATTGACATCTTTTGTCCTTTATGTTTTACGTAATAGTCTAGTATATATTTTTACATTACTGGATTAGCGATAAAAATAATGTATTATTTTTTATTTTCCAGTGAACGTTTAAAGAAAAAAATTCTGTTACTCTCTAACAAAATGCTTCAGTAACAAATAATGTGCAGTTCAGTCGTATATGCGTCCTTTCACATTGGTGTAACAGTTTTTTATTTTCGTTTGCGTATAAATACCATTTAGGAGCATTTTGTGTTGGATTGGTACTTTCGAGAAGGAAAAATAAAACAAAAGCTGCAAATTTCGCCATAATTAAAATTCGTTACAGGCCATTAAAATACTTGAAGGATCCGCAGCATAAAGACCGCCTTGCATATATATAGAAGCTGTGCTTTGTTCGTCCTTACTGCTTCGGTGCCTCTGGGCCTCAGAAAGATCAACTATCTATAGCTGTATGGCGCCCTCAATCATAACGGTACTGAAGAAATACATTCCTCGTCGTCTACTGTCATGGAAAATGATGAGAAATCGTCAACTTATCTACTGCTGGTATTCGTGTAAACATACGGGAGCATTAGTAAATTAGAAAGTATAAACCACGATATCATTACATTAGATTATCGTTATTCAAACTTTTGATTTAAAAACAGTTAAGTTACTTAAAGAGATTTCTACATCAGCAAAACTTATAGTGGGTAGTCTGTAATTAGTGTTATGAAAGGGTTTCTGTCATTAACTTGGTCGGTATATCACGTAGCACACTTTGTTTAATAATTGCGAGAATACAATTACTAATTAAATAGAAAGGCCATATATATATATATATATATATATATATATATATATATATATATATATATATATAAGCTTATATTTATTTACGTTCCTCGTGTGTTTACTGAATATGTTGGAGTGTCAAGAGGGCAGAAAGAAATAATTAATAGCTACATTTGTTTAAAAAAACATTGATGTTTAAACGAAAATGTGGTCACCTCATTGATATTAATGGTATATTTGGTTGTACTTAACCTTAATATATTCCATTCACAATTGCACTTTTCTGAAAGCTTGTAAATGTAACTAAAGAAAAAAAATTTTTGTCGCCAAACAATAGGCTACATAAGTTGATGGAATGAACAAGTGAAGGTGAAATGATGTTAGCAGAATATAAAAATGCGAAAACCAAATAAAGGGTCGTAAACAGACTTAGTCAGTTTTTCATTAATTCTGGTGAGAATGTTGGAATGAGTATGAAGCAGTGGTTGTGAAGGAGACCACTAAACCTTGATTAAACACTCAAGCCAGCGTCATTGTCCACAACGTATCCCACATGCGAAAATTCCAGGACCGAACCCGTCGGGGATCGAACCCGGATAAGGGACGAAAGATCTGACCGTTCGACCAACGCTTTCACTTATAAAAATAACTTAATTATAAACTTTTCGTTGGTGTAAAATTTACCAATATTTTTCATAACAGATACTAATCCTTAGATGTATATTATCAAATAATTCAGTATGATAGATATTAACTATTCAAGTGATTACATACACTTTTTGTGAACTCGTACAACAAACACGGTAAGTGGTTAGTACTTTCAAGTGTTGCAAAAGGCAGCAGTAAAATACCTTGCTAATATTTTGCTAATGCAGCGTATGCGTACAGTACTGTTTAGCTATCTGTTAGCTGCAAAATAATCTAAAGTGCTACATTCCGAATAATGAAATAAGTAAAGCAGATTAGTTACGCGCGTCTTACCTTATTTAGTCCGGAGAGCATTTCTTTGGCGGGAAAATACTGCATTTTTCTGTGAATTTCTTCGCCGTCTTTGGCAACCACTGTTGCCATTATTGCAACTACGATGAAAAAAGATGACTTCATCCTAGAAACTAAAAATATGTCGTTTTGCGATTAATAAATATCTCCTAGACAATTTTTACAATATATTTACATCGGAATCCCTGTTGATGAAAATATACCAAGATTTGGCCTCAACATTAACTTTCAATAAAAATCCCTCGTAAAATAAATTGTACCGTTAAAATACAAAAAGTGAAATAATCAGTTCAGAAAATAATGTGCATACAAAATAAATTTCACCAAAAATTATTGAAATCAATACATACAAACATTTCACTGTATCAAATTGTTTCATAAAACTGACTACTCGTAGGCGTTATAACCTTTCAGAACTATTTGAAGTCTGCTAATGTTTTTATTTCAGTTCATTTGTATTTTTTTATGTTCTTACAACTCTTGTTTTGTGTCTGCCACAATATAAACGAATCAGTTTATTACATGCATACATTTCGCCACACACAAAGGTAAACGTCTGATGCCGCAGTGAATAAGGTGGTCTTAGAAAGTGTTTACTTCACCGTCTACGGTCGTTTTATGGCATGTTTTTTTTAAGTAAACAGTGTAACGCAAACTTGTTTTACGTTTTCTCGGGGAGCTTTTGAATAAACCTCGCAATAATTTTTTCCCAGAATCACAGGACAGATCAGACAGTTGAACATCGGCGCCAGCACAATTGTGTCAATTTTGAAGTTAAACCAACACGGAAAATATGCGCATTTTTTTTTTTTTTTTTTTTTTTTTAATCACTGTTCTAGGTAAGTATATCCACCAGCGCTGATTTCTTTTTACTACAAATTAAAAATTTTGATCAATGAAAGGGCAAGTGTACAGTGCGTCGGACGGCAACAAGCGTAAGAAATTAGAAAAAAGTTTACTTAACTGCGCCGTCTACTAGAATCGTGAAGAGGCGCGCAGACCTTTAACAATCCTGATTTCATTCGAAAACCATTCAACATGTTGAAAAGCATTTAAGGATCTTAGTATAGGTCTATAATGTTGCCATTAACTGTTACCGTTCCTAACAAGTATTTTTTTTTTTAGTGTGAAAGTGACCGAATCGGGACTTTTCACGCTGATTTTTATGTAAGAGTAATCATTTTCACGATATTCTTTCCCTTTCGTCGCGTAAGATAAAAATATATGGACTTAGAGCCCGGTAGTTTTCGCGAAAAGATTTTTGCCCCACTTTGTTTCAGTGTCTTACGTGCGCACCTGCATCTCTGCTTTGTGGTCAGTGATTGGATGCCGTAACATACAACGTCTGGAGGTTAAACAAGTAAATCATAGACGTGTTGTGTCACAGTTAACCATGTACTGATTGGCACAGTTAAATGAATAACTAGGGCACGGTAGTTTTCGCGAGAAGATTTTTGCCCCACTTTGTTTCAGTGTCTTACGTGCACACCTGCAGCTCTACTTCATGATTATTGGCAGAGTGTTTTTGGGCAGAGTCGTTATTCATTTAACTGTGCCAATCAGTACATGGTTAACTGTGACACAACACGTCTATGATTTGCTTGTTTAACCTCCAGACGTTGTATGTTACGGCATCCAATCACTAACCACAAAGCAGAGATGCAGGTGCGCACGTAAGACACTGAAACAAAGTGGGGCAAAAATCTTCTCGCGAAAACTACCGTGCCCTATGGTCACCGCTTAAAGTCCCATAGTAAAAACAGTTAGGCGGGAACCTTGCACGCTAGTTCAGCGCTTGGCTCGTTGAGGCGACGCGGCATTTGATACGCGCTTCAAGGTCGACTTTACAGCTTCGTCGCTTTTGAGCTTCTCACGCGCTGGTAGACGGAGCCCTTACGGGCGCGATATACCGCAATTTTCGTCACCATTATTTTATTTTTTATTTGTACCAGTTATTTTTTTTTTCTTATTGTAAATACAAAATGTGACAATTTAGCTCTTATGAAATTTTTTTATCTCTCATAGTTTTCGTGTAATAGCTTGTTAAAGTCATATTTTGCATGTTTTCGTTTTAACGACTACACTAAAACCAACTGATATAACAAACAAAAAAAAAATCACAGTGGATTAAGACATTACAGGCTACAATGACATGCTCATAAAATTAAAGAATGAAAATTATTTGTATTTTTAAAAAAAAATATTGAATTTTTAAAATTTTTATTTTCAGTTTCAGCATTTTTTTTTAATTCAAATAATTTTTATTCTTTAATTTTATGATGTCATTGTAGCCTGCAATGTCTTTATCCACTGCGATTTTTTTTGTTTGTTATATCAGTTGGTTTTAGCGTATTCGTTAAAACGGAAACATGCAAAATATGACTTTAACAAGCCATTACGCGAAAACTATGACAGATAAAAAATTTTCATAAGAGCCAAATTTCGTCACATTTTATGTCTAAAATTAGAAAATATCTGGTACAAATAAAAAATAAAAAAAAAATGGCGATGAAAATTGCGGTAGACCACGCCCGGTGGCCACCTGCCTGGAGTATTTTGCGAGCTCGAGCCAAAGAAAAGTACGGAGAACTAAGGACAACACAGTATGAGCATCACGCCTTACCCTAGCTCAAATGTCGGCTCGTAGGTTGTTGCCAGATAGGGCGCAAGTTGCTGAGAACTGTATGTCGTGCGCTACAGCCACTAATACGCTAGTCTGTATATGAGACTTATTACTGACTGGTCACAACAGAATTAGTAGCCAGTTCATATTTCATATCCATTAGTATACGGCGGCGCGTTCACACGAGTGTTCAGTTCTCAGCATCTTGTGCCCTCCCTGCCAATAACCTTCGAGCCGCCACTGTCTAGCCCCTAGGTGCAAGTAAATAAACTTGAGTGCAGTATTATCGGCAATATCTCGCCTCTATGTGAATTTCAGTGGTGGCGCTGACATTGATGACGTTATATTGAGATAAAGGCGTTATGTACCTGCATATATCTTGTTTGATGTTCTGAACCAATATTAACATGATGCTTAGATAGGGTCGCAAAATCACTCGTTTTCTCATTTATCGGCCGCGAGAAAATATATGCTTTAACGATTGATGGAGGACCTGGAAAGAGCACACACACTTGTAACGTGAGTGCGATTCCTGAACAGACATCACTCACGTACATGCAGCTGTTTTTTTTTAATAAACGTGTGCTCGGCTGAAGATCTGCACACCGTTCGTAAGTTTTCTTTTTTTCAATCCTGAAAGAAAACAGATATCGGAAAACCGTTACATAGAAATGTTGGAAAATATTTGTACCACGTATCCTATTTTTTTCTAAACATAAATTTTTAGTTTTGGCTAGTTATTGACCTTAAAAATAATCAATGAAGTCTATATTTAGTTAAAATTATAGAAACTTATGTTTTTAAAAAATTGGATTACATATTACAAACAGTTTACAACATTTCTATAAAACCTGCTCGTTATCAGAATTTTAAAAATTGAACTCTCAAGAACGGCATAAATAGGAACCCGTGGCATTAAGAGGGCATAGTAGATAAACGAGCGATGAGTTCTATAAATGAGATCTACACTTTTTGATTGTCAATATAGAAAAACTACAAAACAACAATCCTTGATATTTATATTAACCAACTGTATTAGCAAACATTTACCCAGAATGAAGCATTGTTAAATGTGATCTCTTGCGCCGCAATTAAATGAAAGAAATTTTGGCGTCAGAGACTGTTCTTCAGATATACGTTTTGCGAGAAAAATTTTTACTTAAAAAGTTGACAAAAACTATTGCCTTGGATTGCTGTGTTTTTTTTTTTTTTTTTGCAAATTGGCTTCGAGAAACCTACAGTATTATAAACTCATGGTTTTAGCGCTGAATTATATCCCACGCCCTCTTAAGAACGCAATACTACTTAAATGTGAACATAGTTGCAACCAACTTCACTCTCATAGACAGATAACTATGAACAATTAACACTGTACCTATTAAACCAACGCCTCACCAACTTATTCTGACAGATTTTAATGATACGTAAAAATTAACTCTGTTTCAATGATTCACTGTGTCCTACTTATCAGTTCGCTGTTTTAGAGTGTCAACCGACTTAACTTGGGGGGGATGGATAGACTAGCGAATTGCATGTTTGCAGTACACATAATCGACGATAAATTGTATTTTAAACTGAAAATGCTAAAGCTACTGATTCGAGAAGAGGAAATGTGGCAACGTAACCATCCCATGTAATACAATTGCAACGAACAATTAGTAAAAACTCTTGAAGTACCGTACTTCACAAACTACACGAATACTATTTGTTTCATCTGTGTCTCGTGTAATTATCGCACAATGCTTCGGACTAGCATGTTACATAAGTATTTTACTCTTGTTATACTTTGAAATGTTGTTTTGGAAGTTTGTGCAGTGCTCGTTGAATTGAGAAAATATTGTCAAGCAAAATTTACCTTTTTTTAAATTGTTAATGCATGCATCGCATTCCTAAGGCCATGCTACAGTCGAAATAACCATAATCACAACCATACCCAGTGAGATTGTGAAAGCCATTAAAATAACGTCTTGCTACATAGACATAAAATAATCGGATGTTTACTTTTTTTCTCAGGGGCGTCATTTAGGGGTGGCTGGGGGAGCAAATACCCCCCCCCCTGGATTTAGAATTTTAAGTATATAACACTTATTTCTGTATTTTACTTAAGCACATAAAACTGAAGTTTCATTATTAAAGTTTCTAATTTATGCATGCTTAATTAGTGAAAAAGACGCAACAAGGTCATTGTCACCGAAAATTAAAAATCTCGCACCTCCCCCCAAGAAAAACCTGAAATGGCACCCCTGCCTCTTCTACAAATAGGTTTCGCTGTCCAACGAATTATTTTTTAAGTATTTTCTTAATTTAAGTTTCTTAACGTACTATGCAAATAATTTTCGATTGAATCACAATTTTTTACCATTTCGCGCAAAACTATCTCTTACATTAGCTTGTTTTCTCAAAATACACACACATATTTGTGAGTGTGTATATAAAAAGAGAGAGAGAGGAGAGAGAAAGAGAGAGAGAGGAGAGAGAAAGAGAGAGAGGAGAGAGAGAGAGGAGAGAGAAAGAGAGAGAGAGAGAGGAGAGAGAAAGAGAGAGAGGCAGAAATAACATGCAAAATTCAAAATTCGACTGGAAGACAATTGTGATTGGTTATGCATAATATTATTTGCATTAGAGTTGAGAAATTAGCAATTTAACTTTGCGACTGTGCGATGCCTATGGTTATGACTTTGTATATGCATGATTGTAGCATGCACCAAATCAGAAAATCAGTTCAGATCTGTTATTGGTACTGTTATGGTTATTTAAATTGTAGTACGGTCGTAAGGAAAACTATTATTTTTAGCACTTAACACATTTCAAATATAATATAGCATGGTATACTTGTAAAGCCACCTTTGCTCTTCAACCCTATATCTTCATAATACATAATATTTGCGAGTGAAAATACTCTGTTGTGTACGGAACTAAGCCGGCATCCTGTACGGATTCAGTGGATTCAATCGGCAATGCTCGGCTGCCGCCTTCGAGCGTTTCCGGCTCTCAGCGCCTCTTCCCCTTGATGCATTAATTTTGTTAGCCGTTTCATCACGCCCTATGTTAGTGCCCTATTGGAATCATTTAACATTGTCTCCCGAAATCGTCCCAGGCGAATGCTGAGATGGTTCATCGACACACATTATAGCAGACTTCTTTCCTAGTTCCTGTTCCCGTATTAAATTGTGTGCACCTTGCTGTTGACGTGAAGCAGCCCAATAAAAAACAACAACAATGATAAATCTAATAGAATGGCTGGAGCCCACGATTTTTCGCGCAAATATCTGCAACAGTTTGTTTAAATTCCTTATGTGCACGTATGAAGCTCAGCTTCATGGTTAGTGTTAGAATGTATTATTGCACAGGCGTGGCTCATTTGACTGTGCCAACAGGCACAAAGTTACTGCGACACCACACGTCTGTGATTTGTGGGTACAACCCTAGACACTGAGAGTTTAAAACAGCCAATCACTGACCATGAAGCAAGGCTGCACATGTGCATATAAGGCATTGAAACAAACTGTTGCAGAATTATTTTCACCAAAAATCGTGGGGTTAAGAATGGCTTATCGCAGTTAATCGTACTCTTCAATAGAATTAGTGCAATAAAATGTTCGAAATGACGTTCCAGGGCTTTCTCAACAAATTAGGCTCTTGCACTACTTGACCACCAACTTCAGACAATTCGGTAACCCCAGTTATGACAGCGCGGAGTATGAGGCAAATGGACGGTAGCTTGTTGATGTATGTTCTGCCTGCAGTCACGTTTTAAGCGCGTACGCGTCTAGTTCTATATGCCACTGTAGCTTATACACATGGCAGATCAGAAGATGCATCCACTAGGTGTTCAGGCCTGGTCTAAGTCGCAATTTGAATTTTTTTCCCCCTTATATCATGGGTAAAAAGTTAATGTCGGCTAATGGAGGAAAACCCAATGTTCGATTTCAAGCAATTAATTGTTAATATCTAACGAATTGTTATTTATGGCACTGTTTATAATACACAAGTAAGATCTCATTAAATTATACATTTAAATTTTGATACGTGGCACTGCTATTAATTTTACTGGTAAACTGAGGACACGTCTGTTAAATATTCATTATTACTGTAAACTAGTTGTTAAAACTGTCGACTACGCGGCGCATGAAAAGCCATGGAACATGTTTAAAAATAAGAGCTTTTACAATGCTATTTAACCCGTGCCAGATTTTTGCTTGCCTACAGAAAACACGCACACTCCTGGCAGTGACGGAACAGTTCAGTTAAATCAGTCACTTTTCGAAATATGCAAGCCCTACATCTTCGAAAGCGGTTTTATTGTACTATTGTGACCGTGTCTCACGGTGCACTAAATGTTCAAAAAACGAAACTACGATATAGGCACTTTGTTACAGAGTTATGCTTTATGAATGTGTCAAGTGTTACCGTTTGAAGTCTCGCAGAAGAAGAAGTATGCTCCTCACTTCAGGACCTTGTACATATCGGTAGGGCCCGGCAGTTTTCGCGAAACGATTTTTGCCCCACTTTGTTTCAGTGTCTTACGTGCACATCGCAGCTCAACTTCATGATTATTGGCAGAGTGTTTTTGTGCTGAGTTATTATTCATTCGACTGTGCCAATCAGTACATGGATAACTGTGACACAACACGTCTGTGATTTGCGGGTTTAACCTCCATACGTTGTATGTTATGGCATCCAGTCACTGACCACAAAGCAGAACTGCAGGTACGCACGTAAGGCACTGAAACAAAGTGCTGCAAAAATATTTTCGCGAAAACTACCGGGTCCTTCATATCGGCGATGAAGGACTTACGCCTCTGACAGTACTGTTCTTATGGATTCCTTACGACCGGCTTGCAGACGTGGATAAAGTCTCCAGGTAGGCGACCACCTTAAGAACGCCGCCTAACACGTGCTTCAAACGCGCTGTAGTGTGCGGAGAAATAAGTTTCTTCATACGAAAGTATTCCACATGTGATCATTGTACCAAAACACGAAATGAAAATATACTTCAGACAAGGACGGAATGTTATTTTTTAAGACACCATATCCTTTAAAAACGCTGTTTTGAAGCCTTCCGACATAGCTAAAGACGGCCTTTTCAGACTGCCGTACTTTGAAATTTAATAACCGGACGTATGCGAAGCTCTGATAGAAACACACACTTAATTTTGCTACAGACTTTCTACCCTAACAAAGTCCCATAGTAAAAACGTATCAGCGTGAATCTTGCACGCAATTTCAGCGCTTGGCTAGTTTCGTTACTGCGGCATTTGATTCGCACTTCAAGGTCACCCTTATAGCTCCGTCACTGAGCCTGTGACGCGTTACATTTGCTGGTAATTAAAGTGTCTAGGTTTGGGAGAGGGAGGAAGTCTCAAAGCGATGACTTAGCGTCAAATTATGACTACCACGCAAGGTCACCTTTTAAGCTCCGGTGTTACAAAAAATAAAAATAAAATACTCGGAGTGGCTGCTAAATAGAGGAATCACAACACTACGTCCCTACTGTGTTACGTGTGACGTCAGCTTTACACTTTAATGGTCTTGACCAGAGACAGCATTCAAGAGCTAGCTGAGCTTTCCTTTCGTTTCACTGTATCAGTTCATATACTACGCATTTGTTACGTTACTGACGGTTGATTAAGAGAGTAAGAACATTTATGCATATATATATACACACATATATACATATATATATATATATATATATATATATATATAAGTTGATAATTTGTGAAACATCAGATATGTTGACTACCTTAGTTATTTAAAGATATTTACCTTCATTGAATAACTTTTATGCTGTTATTCCCAACCACACAACTTCCATTTTTTTAAATGTCAGACTTACTTATTCACAGGAGGAGAATAACAGGTATTTTTTTTTTTTTTTTACAAAATAGCTACTTACTCTGTTATTAACAACAGTAGCGTATGTCTATAATATATATAATACATGAACTATGTATATATATATATATATATATATATATATATACATATATATATATACTATCGTTAGTATTTTATCTCACGCGCTCTTATTGGTAAGAAATTGTATAATGTGTTCACCTTATATTCCTCTGATTATTTACAGAGTATCGTGCTTCAGAATATACACGACAGTAATAATTATTAGATAAATAAATTTTTGATATATATATATATATATATATATATATATATATATATATATATATATATATATACACACATCAGACGGGGTGCCTTATAAGAACATCCACCGGCTAACGATTACAGTTTACTTTCGAAGTGTTGCTGGAAGAGAAGTGGATGAGGTTATTATGTATATTATAATATATAAAAGTATGTATACACTTTTCGATGCCTAAAATAGTTCATTAAACGTAGGTGCGTTCGACAAATTATTTATTCATATGTTTGCTTAGCTGTCTTCTACTGTAGAATTACTTAATTTTTTAAATACCGACCTCTGGAAATATGTGGACGTCCATAATTTTCTTTCGCAATAATGTATTAATCAAATCTACTTTAAATAATTCAAAACATAGAATGCTATTCATGTACTATGTTACTATCCCAACACATTACGTATAGGTGTATATCACTAAACGGATTGCAGACGAGCACTCACCCATTAGTTTCGTTATTAGTGTTTCAGTTATTTTTTGAAATTTCTCATGGTAGGGAACAGAAGAAATATGTCATTAGAAGATTAATGAATCATTTTCTTGGAACGCAAGTTGATTTCAGATATACAAATTATTTTATAAATATAACCAATCAGAGGTGAATTGATTAGTTTTTTTTATTGGGGCCTCAAAATATGAGTTTATTTCGTCACGTTTCAATTTAACCGTTTCAAGTTTAAGCAATACTTCGACAAACAATGTTTGGCCACTCAAGCAATTTATCTCTTAGCGGAAACGTAAAAGTTTAGGGAATAATTAGGTTCTTAAATAGCGTACTCTTACAATATAAATTAAATCAAAGGGTGTTCCGCCACGCATAGGGCTTATCCTTAACATAATTTGGAACAAAGAAATGCCAGGTGCATACATTAACACTATTCTAAATATTTCAGAGTATATCAAATCATGTAAAAATTAATCAGTATTAATTTTTGCATAAGTAAACGCAGTGATGTACAAATCGTGCTGTATAAAGTTGAGTGGTATAATTGCCCCTGAAACATAGCGTGCCAGCCTATAATCCCAGGAATAAAGCGAATTGTTTATTTAATTTAATTATACTTTGTGTCACGTCAACATCAAGGCCATTAAAAATGGTTACACACAACATTACACAAGCTGTGTGAGTTAGGGCAGCCACGAAAAAGTAAAATCAGGATATCTGGAGCCGAGAATCGAACCCGGGTTTTCTTGAATGCGAGTCCAACGTGTTACTGCAGCACCACCTTGCTCGGTCAGATTGTTTACGCCGTCCCGTCTGACATATGGCTGTTCGATAAACAAAACTCAGTGGTGAAACTGGACATTTTAATTGACAGGGACTAAAATCATGTAAGGAATAATCCGTGCGTAATGTGATAACTTCTCGTAAATCAACCTGTGTTAATAACCAAAATGACCGCACGATGAAATATAAGTATATATTAAGTTTGTAAATAACTTGGTCGTTTATGTATCCGAAACACTTTACCTAGGCTTCTTAGGCCATGATATTTAATTTATTTCAAACAATTTCAAATAACTCAAATATTTTATAACCTAATACTTTAGAAAAAATTGAGATTGTATAGTCATACGATACATAATTTTGGCAGAACGTTTTTTTTTATATATATAATTTACCGTTTGGTAGCAAAAAATTATTTTGCTTAATTTTAGCCTATTTTGACAGCGAAATATGTAATGTTTCAGGAGCAAAAATTTAAAAATCCGTTTAGTGCATTGCAACAGAAAAATTCAGATACGAACGATGATATATGTGTGTCAAAACTGTAAGAATGAATTTTTGATATATGCATTAATTTGCGTAAAAAATATTTCGAAACCACTGAAAAACGAAAGAGCGAGACCTTAAAGTGGCGCAAATTACAGGGTATATCAGTAGATCCGTAACTCACCTATAGGCAAAGCTGACATGCGTCCGACTGGTTGTCCTAGTGCAACCTGTGGTCTTCCGCGATAAACTGAATACTGACAAATTCCTCCTGTCACCTTCGGTTAACGTTTCTTTCGTTACGTCCCCTCCCTCCAGTGTACGTAGCCGCCCTAGTTTCGCACAACGCTGTTATTGTTCGCCAAGTCACTATTGTGATTCCTCCCTAGTGTTTACTCGGAGACGGTTACTACCGGTGTGCGTAAGCTTTTCTGCAAACGGGAAAGTGTGGGGTAACCATGTTTTGTAAATTGCAGTTCCCTCCCACGCAGAATGTGTGGAAGCGTTGTCAGCTAGAAGGGTAGAGACCAGCGATGCGGAAGTCAAAACAAGTGGTAGTACGCTGAGTTGTGAAAGCTCTATACGGGAACAGAATAGCATAACCCTGTGTATTATAGCAAATTTATTTTTACAACTAAATGTAAGAGAATCTCATGCTCGGTAATACCGATGTTGTAAAATCATTCGCTTTGGTCTACGGCGTGATTGCCAAACTGTTAATTTAATTAGTACTATATATTTAACTTAGGGCCAGTTGTAGCCTATAAACACGGGTCAGCGTTTGAAACACATTTTATTTTCCTGTTAGCCTATAAAGGCGCTGTATGAACTCCCGCTATCGTTAGTCAGAGAATTCAGAAGAATAGTGACAAGCGCGAGACGATTAAGGCGCCCGCCTGCCTGCCTTGTAACCAGCTTTGTAGCGTGATAGCAGAACGTTTTTTTCTAAGAAACTACTAAACGTGTTTCTAATGTGTGAATTTACGAAAAGAACACACACTTCAAACGATATCGGAATAGTAGTTTCAAAACATCATACTAAACAGACAGACCATTTCAGAGTACCTCAAAATGGCTAAAAACGGCTTTTTCAATCTATTATATATAAACAAGTACTGAAGGGATTCGTGTGAAACTGCGCTAGAGAGGTGTATTGGACTTTACTTAAAACTTTCCACCAATAAAAAGATGGGGTCAACACAGAAAGTGTCAGTCAGGTGAGTGTCCTACGATACCACTGCGCGCGGTTTCAGTGTCTCGCGTTAGAGGCGATACCGCGCCAGATGAGCCAGTCAACATCGCCCTTGGCGTCGTGCCTCACTCATACAAACACACGGCCACCAGGCGGGCGCCTTAACAAGATGGCTAAGGCAGTTGCCAAAATTCTGTGGTTCGTTTAAACTAATACAATGCAAAGTCATATTAACTTGAGGTATTATAGCTTGAAACTGTAGCTGAGCGCGAGTGTATGGATTGGGTTAAAGAGCGAGAAAACAAACCGTGAAAGCGGTCCTGTGCTTCGAAAAACGTGTGTCAATCCAAGCAAATCCATGTACAATATCCAAACTGATAATTAATTACAAATGTGTGCTTTGTATGCCCAGCGTTCCAAATTTGTTTAGAATAAACTAAATTTAAAATGGTATTCATTGCGACTGTGATTTCAGCCACTTTCGCAACGTAAATGTCTCGCGCCTAAAATAATGTTTTGGTAACGTTTTTCACCTCAAATTGTGTAACCTTCTTGTGAATATACATACATGAATTTATAAGCTACCTAAGAAAATTACCACAAAATTATCGTTACTAGCATTATATTGTAGTTGTGTTTTGAAAATGGGGGAAAATAAAAGTTAATTAATAGCGAGGATTTATAATTCAGTGTAGGGGAGTTTAATTTCGTTTAGTTGGCAATGTTCGTGAATAATTACGTGCTTTTTTCACTGAAAGCGGCATTTTTTAAATGCAAGTGAAATAGTTTTGTTCTTTCACACTTCTGTTTTTGCATAATTTATTATACAAACAGAAAACGTAAGACCAAAGATTTATATTTGCACTGTCTTTAATTTAAGTTATTGATTTTCAACTCCACCCAATTTTCGTAACTCATGTGAAATGGTATTTATGAGTGCATTTATTGATATAGGCCTGCAAGTGGTTTTCGTTGTTCAGCGAGTTGTGAGTCAAATCGTGATACATTATTATTTCTAAACAATTCAGTGCTGATGTGTTGAACATGTCGTTCGTACATGAACTCTTCAATTACTTTGACTTGCTTTGCAAGTGTTCACTAGCGTAGGTTCGATTTGTGTAGACAGCAAACATATTATATCAATAGAATAGAAACAGTCTCTCACAGAAGATTACATACTAAAAGTGCAGGCCACCAATCTTATGAAATAAAAAGTATTCCGACAGAATCTCTCTTAAATAAGCTCATATGAAGTTCAAACGCTTAATTTTTATAATGTTGTCACATATTTTGATGGTAATGTTGATTTTATGTGCAGTACACGCGGTATTTGTGTTGTAATAGCCTAAGTGAAATGCTCAATATAGCCTATCACAGAATGGACATGTTATTAAAACATAATCATTATTTAACATCACATTTGAAAAATTTTAATTTTTTGTATACACTTTGTAAATAATACGAAAAAAAATAATACGAAAAATAATGCGAACAATTGCATACTTGCCAACATCATCTCAGTTTTCAAGATAAAAATACATTTACAGGAACTATTTTGCCAACATACACATAAAACCATCACCAGAACTCTAAATACACTGGTAGCTAATAAGAAAAAAAAATCGCAGCTAAGCGCTTAGCAATAGAATAAGTTAACACGGCGTTAGTTAACAGCCTGTTAGTATAACGTTGATACAACCTGCCCTTACACAGCGATATGTCCACATGTGTGGGGCTCAGCGGGTTATAGTCCAGAGAAGCAAAAGTAAAAATCATAGAAGTGAATAAGTTAGGGAAAACCCTTTTCTACAAAAAAAATCCACAACACAGTAGCTTAACTACGAACACAACATTTTTGTTTACATCCATGTATTGTATTTGGAGCGAACATTCAACTTACATGGTGAATTTGTTTTGTGTTCATTACCTATCACATAGCTATATCTATATTTGATTGATGGTTGTGTCCCTCGGGCAGCTGTTGACACAAAGCCAACGACGATTCGTGCTCGAGTCCCGGTAGAGTTGACCTGAATTTTTGCATTCAGGAATCATTCTGGATAATACCGTTGGTCGGCGCGTTTTTTTTTTTCTATCTGACGTACACCCTCCCTCTTCATTTCAGCCCTGCGCCGTAGTCACCTTATATTAACCCTCACCAGAGTTGAACACTGTCGCTTTCTTCTGACCAAAATCTCTTCAGTCACTTACTAGTTGTATCCTTACGGTTCAGGTAGAACTTGTAGCTTGGAATAAGATGACATGAAACATTCTAAAGAACATCTTAGGGTGACGATTATGTGAAAACAGACATTACACATTCATTTTACGAACAACAGAGAGTACACACTCATGAACAACATAATCGATCATATAAACTATAGATAAATAAGTTTTGTAATTAATAATTATACTTTTAGGCGGTAGTCTTTCATTTATTTCAAACAATTGCAAATATCTCTTTTTTTTTTTTTTACCAAGTGCCTTGAAAAATTTTGAGACTGTGTGCAGTCATACGATACACAATTTTGGAAGAGCGTTTTTCAAAATAATGTACCATTTGCTAGACAACAATTATTTTGCTTCATTTTGGCTTATTTCGACAACAAAGTACGTGATATTTCGGGGACAAAAATCTAAAAATCCGTTTGGTGTATTGCAACAGAAAAATTCAGCTACAAACGATGATATGTAAGTGTTAAAACTGTAAGATGAATTTTTTATATATGTATTAATTTGCGTTAAAAAGCATTTTCGAAACTACAGCTGGACTAAAGAGCGAGGCCATAACCACTTACTAGGTATTTATTTTTAACACTTTGTATTATGATTTTTCGCTTTTTTGGAATTCAGAGAAGAAAAATATGAAATCGGCGATTAGACACATACAACACAAGCATGGAAATAGAGCTAGTAATGTAAAGTTAGGTCGCAATTTTTCGAGCAAATTATGAATACATAAAAAATTTGCCACACACATTGCGGCGTAATTATAAGTCAACTGCTGAATCGTAACGTCTGAACTGTTGCGAAATGTAAGTATAATTTGAGGTACAACCGCATGTTTAACATTTTTCTTCTTAGAATTCCAAAATAGCGAAAAATATTTAAATTCAATATGGCGACTGAAACTGAGCCTTAAGGGCCATTAGTGTTCGCGAAAATATTTTCGCACAATTTTGTCTCAGTGTGTATATCTGTGTGTATATGTGTGATTATTGGCAGCATGTCTTCGTGTAGGGGCGTTACTTATTTATCTGTGCCAGTTAGAACACAGTTACTGCAACACCATACGACTGAAAGTTAAAAACATGCAATCACTGACCACGAAGCAGAGTTGCAGGTGTGTACGTAAGACACTGAAACAAGTTGGAGTGAATTGTTTTCACGGAAACTACCAGACCCAAGCTGTACTTCACCTCTCCTAGTCTTCAAATGCCAAGAATCTAGACATCAGTAGAGTTCTGTCAATGGCTGAGTAGTTGTATGTTGCGCTAGAAGTCTAAAGTTGAAAATATACCGTCTAATGTGTCCTGTTTTATCGGTTTACTTCTTAATTGCCGAGAGACGTATGAGATTATTTGGCCTTTCGACCTGAAGTATCGTTTATGTGCGGTATTCAGCCTTTTTATTCTCACGTCTGTTAACATTATTACTAGAAAACATTCCTACCTACTTAATTTCGATAAACCGTTATTGTCACGTAACGGGAAATAACACCACAGTAGTTGCCAACTAGAGATTAAAAAAAACCGTTTGGTGGTGACTACAAAATATTTTGTCAGTGTGTATCACACTGATTTTTTTTTGTAGTGGTTACAATTTTTTTTTTTAGTCACGGCAAAACTTTACTGGGGTCATCAAAAATAATTTTGTGGTCACCGCACAAAAAAAAAAATCCGGTAAGGTCCGTAGTGACAAAATATTTTATGGTGGCTACAAAACTGTTTTTCCAGGGTGCAAGCGTGTATTAAATATGCAATATTAAATCTGTATTGTTCTACTGAAGCAGTTTACACTTCTTCCGCACTGTTGGTAGCAATGTATAATTTAAGTCCTAGAATATTTATAACAATAAATAGAAAATTTTGTAAAACTAGCGGTAAAGAACATTTAAAAATATAATAACACGCATACCAATTGCGAAACATTAATATTTGTATAGGTTCAGAGGTTAGCTTATTTAAATCTTAGTTCACGTGGTGTTTTCATATTTATGAATATAACAGTTTCTTCGTAATGCTTACATAGCTTTGAGAATAGGCTATTGTGTGTGTGTGCGTGCATTAAAAACTTGTTTCAAAGATCCTAACTATTACCTTTACTTGGTCAGGGCGTACTGTTGCCTAGTAATTGTCAATAAATTACTAGAGAAGGTTAATTTTAATGGTTTGCCGAGACACTAGTGTATAGTTACAATCCTAAAATTTAAGGAAATAATCACGTTCATAAATATGAGGTTTCATTAACTGAGCGAATAAAATAACTATGCCAAGCATTTGTTTCCATCACTAATTGTCACAATTGACTCTGTGTAACACCAACTTTCAAGTACACTATAGGCTGTTCACGACAAAGTGAGCACTGCTCATTTTTTTCTTTCAGACGTTTTGCAGCCACCTTTAGTTTTGATATGAAAACTTCCTAGTTTATAAAAACTAGTGTAAACGTTTCACTGTGATCAAAACTTAACATGTATGGTAGCAATAAAATATAGTTTCCGGTTAGCCATATTATACGTCCTATAATGGTCATATGTACTGTACATACAAAAAGTAATTGGAAACCTTAGATTACAGAAAAATAAAGTTCAAGATTACAGCATATGTTCCACCACATAAACATAAGTTTGTTTAAGAATGACTCTCAGCAAAGTGGAATTGCAGCAAGAATATTTTTATTGGAAGCATATAGCAATGAAAACAAAACAAAAATAATTGCGTTACTTTTAAATAATTAAATAGTAATGGTAATTGTAAAGTCAGTTGTTTTTGTAAGGCAAGCTGTATAGTAATAATAATAACGATAATTTCGCTTGTTACAAATAAAATAAAATTGTTTTTAAAGAAATCTTACTACAGAAAAATTATAGCAGTATCACATTGGTTAGACGAACGTGTCCCGTTGCGGCTTCGCTCGCATGTACTATAGAATAGAGTAACTAATTTTAATTACGTATTAATTGATGGTGTTACTATATTCTCTGTATATCTTTAATTTGCGAATTACATTAAATTGGTTTCCATATATTAACGTACGCAAACTTTAAAGAAAAGAGCACGCAATATGAAATTAATTTTTAGGTATTTACGTAAGCTTAATTTTAAAGCAAAATCCACGTAGACATCTCAAATTGTTCAGAAGATACGGATGATTAATTGAAAACACGTTTCATTTTTTTTACCGGCTTTCAAGGACGAATTTTGAAAAATCCTAAAACTACTTTTCAGACGTTTACATGAGGACCATTCTAATGCAAAGATCACCTCGAGACCTTAAGTGGTTTAAGAGAATTATAGTATTTATTTAAAACACACTGAACGGCTCTTTACACCCTTAATGTCAGAATTTCGAAAAATCGTAAAATTATGAAATATGCATTTGCTTAGGCAATGTTCTGGAGTTATCGAGAATTTGCGAAAACACGTTTTGCCCCATTTCACTCCTTTAATTTTCGATTTTCGAGAAATCCTTCCTTAGTGGGTGCCTACGCCGTGAGGGGAAAATTCGCTGAAGCTGAACATTTCATGTTTTTTGGTACAGCGGTTTGGGCTGTGCGTTGATGTGTGAATGAATGAGTGGGGCACTTAACGTTATTTTTTGTATATCTCAGTTCATTCCCTATTTACATGACATGTCACAATTTACAAAAGAATAGTTTCAAATGGTTAGGGCGCATCATAACTCCTATTGTTTTGTGATGAACAACTGCGTGGTGTCAGTAGGCCATGGCACAACCCAGGGGTGCCCACAAGGTATTTCATTGCGCTTGTTACGCATTTAGAATTTCTGGGGGACTTTTTTTTTTTTCAAGAATAAAATGTTTAGTCAAAAACTAAAAATATGTTAATGATTGTACAGGTGCTATCTTGGTATTACCTACAAAGTAGGCTAGTAGAAACCAGAGCAGTTGTATTTGTTTACGATTGTTTTTACGAAATGGTAGCCCAAATATCTCTCAAGTGCAACTCGTAGTTAAATTTTTTTTGTGTTTTTTTTGTGTGGTGTTTGCGCATTGGATCTTGGGTGGATGAGGGCACCCCTGGCTCAACCAGATGACGTTTCATGTACTCCCTACGCAATGCGATATCATATTTTGCATAATCGCAATCATGAGCGTAATCGCTCAGTATTAGGGACCTATACGTAATGACCAACTGTCGAGTTAATCACAGCTCAACTCATACTTAGTGTTACTATAACCCTCATCAGTTTGAAATTTAGTTACGTAGTTTAATAAAACTTATGTGGAATTAACAACATATACATATCAAAACACCAAAGTCTTGGTAAAAAATTGGCATGTCTTTAATGCGGTGTAACAAAATGCATTCCTCTGCACGTTTTTTTTATGTAACAACTGGAATCCGCTTAGAATGACAAAAATTCTCACTATCACCCTAGAGTATTCTGAAGGGTTTCGGGTGGCAAAGAAATAACGTGCTGTAGAGTCCATTCCAGAACTGACTTAGACTGTGTCGTAAAGCATGAGTATTTATGTTACTGCGTGTTAAAATGCAGGTAATGCTGCGCTCTTGCAATGCGAGGAATAACGACTGTTTCTGTCAAGTTGAAAACTATCCAGGCGATGACGTGACTCGATGCTGTGGTTGCAGTCAGTTGACGTGACGCTTGCATAATTTGCAGCTTGGCTATTGTCTCAGCCAGTACCTCAAAAGCACATAGCTCAAAAGTTTTGACAATTAAACGAAATAAGCGTGTTAAAATGAGGTTATGTGTTCGGAATGAAAATCAGCTGAGGTATGAGTTTTAGTTTACAGAGTTCCGCTGCTGATTTACTGACTTTCTGGCTTGCTAGGTTGATTTGTACACTACTCTTAAAATCGCAATCAGAGTCGTTAGTTGATATTAAATATTTATCTGAGCACCGTCAATAATTAATTTTGTGCACAAATTAGTACAATATCAGCTGCAGAAAATACGCGGAACATATTTTAAGGTACCACCTATCCCGCGTTTCAAATGCGTTGTAATGTAAAGGGAAATAAAATATGGTTATTTACGAAACTATTCCATTGTGACAAGTTACGAAAAGAAAACACACATCGGACGAGTGCGGAATGCATTGTTAAGGCCCATGCTAAAACGGCCTTTTCAGACTGCCGTCCTACGTACTATCTGGAAGCATGCGATGTTCAAAAACGTACACTGAACTTTGCTTCAGACTATCCACCAATAAAATTATACATGAAAGTCCTAACAGGAAATCGATTTTCGGGACTCTTGCTCATTAGTCCAGTGCTTGGTTCGTATACTCTATCCATTCTAAGGTTGCAGCTAATTCATCCAAGTGAATGTCAATAACTTCTTTGCACAGCATAAATTTCATTATAAATATTGATAAATGCAAGGTAACTATGGTACGTCACAATTACAATGTAAGGAATCAAGATATAATTAAATTGCTTTGATTTATTTCGTTAGAATTGTTTATTTCTGCTGCAACCTTATAGTGGACAGAGTATAGTGATATGCGGCGTTTAATGCGAGCTTCAACGTCGCCCTTGTAGCTTCACCACTTCTGACTTCTGAACGCGAAACGGCTCAAGGTAGGCGGCGCCGTTAGACTTAAAGTAACACTAATGATACATTTATAACACAAAAAAAATTGCATACACACAGATACTAAACAAATTGTAATTAAAACCCGAGAAACATTTTAATCAAAAGGGGAATTTAATCTCATTAATCTCAACTTAATTTTACATGAAAAAATTTCAACTTTGATCTAAATGATTAATTATCCTCTGAAATTCAACATTGGGAAAGAATAAAGTTCAAAAATGTGGATGAAAATATCAAAGAACATCAGAAAAATAAATGCAACAAAAAATGAGAATATGAAGAGCACCGACTGTAGGTCGGCACAAAGAAACTGGTAGTCAGCCGCAACGTTTATTTTATTTTTATTCTACTTTCTAGTGTTTCTTGTTCGGTATTGCATTGTAGAAGATTTTTCATTTATATAACTATTGTTTCTGTTTCGTGTTAAAGGGCTTTATTGTGAATTTACTTTACCTAACATAACATTTTTGGGGATTTTTTGTTCCGATAACTAATTTACAAACAATTTTTTGTACCAGCAGCAATAACAACAGAAACAACTATAGGTGATAAAGTGAAGTTTTTTAATGTAATACATATATACAAATCGAATATACACATTAAAACATTATACATTATCGACGTATGCGAGCATTTCGTGTTTCAACCATGGCGATGTTGTTTATGTCACTTCAAAGGTTTAGATTTCTGACGTTTACCTTATTGCTTTTAGTTGATACTATTAATGACAAATAAAATATTTGTGTACTTCAAAATTTTCCAGTAAATTTTAATGTGACTTTACGTTACAATCTAATTCTTAGTATCGGGAAATTGTTTATTAATATCAGCAATTCGCTAATTATGTGTTAGTGATGTTCAAACGAAGTTGTATGTGAATTGGGCTAAGTAAGAAAACCAATGTTTTCCGAAACGAATGTTGTTTTAGTTTCGGCTACATGTAGAAGAAAGTGATTCTTTCGGGTAACCCTCTTGTTGGATGAGTGAGAGGGAGTAAGAAGGTTCTGCGTCCTCCTGGAACTTTGTCCCTGCCAATGCCTTCTCCTCCTTCCCCTCTTGTGGAAAACATTTAAATAGCACTTCAGTTCACTGTTTTCTGCATTGACTCCCCACCCTAACCTATGTGAAAACCCTGAAACTTAGAACTGTCGCCGTTCTCCCATGAACCATACATACATAATGTCTGAAAGAATCACGTGTAGAAATTGTAGCCCAACATTCAACGAGCAGCTTGCACTCATAGCGGAAACGCAAGGCTGTGCGAAGATATTTATAAATTATTGATATGGGGAGCTTCTAACTAGTCTTTGTTTTCTTCACGTGTTTGATTTGCTTGTGTGCATCGCGGGAGAGCTTGCGTGCTGCGGCCCTGCACAGCAGGACAAGCATGACTACGACAACAGTCGCGGCGAGGAGCAGGACCGCAATGACGTCTAGCAGCAAGTACTGGTACCAGGTGAGATCCACTGCGGCGGAGCGCAGGTGTGGTGCCCCTCCATGTCTCAGCACGTACTCGATCCAGTACATGGCGGTGTCCATGGGAGACATCGGGCTGTCGCGGAGAATCTTAGAGACGCGCCTGGCGTTCTCTGAGTAGCTGAAAAAAACACACGCAATTGCCACGCCACTATACAACTGAGCAATTCATTTCCAAATGACGTCTCTCCTCTTCACCTCCTCCAACCAAAATATAAAACAGTTTGGGATGACACTGTGTTATACAGTCTCGGATGAGTGCAATTATATGACAGTTATGTTGTTGTTTTCTGTGGTCCTGCTGTGGATCATAGTTTGGTTTCCAGGATATTCACCACACCTAACATTGTTTCATCTTCACTCACTCATTCAATAAGTTAGAAAATTGTTGTATACAAATAAAATTTATTCGATTTAATTTATAAAATGACATTTACCAGCTGTTGTAAAAATTATTATCTCGTAGGATGGTCTGTACTAAGCTAGTGATACTGTCATAGTGCACTTATAAAGCTTCCACTAAAAAAAAAAAAAAAAAGGAAATCTCTTCATTCCGAATGTTACAAATGATAACCGTAACAAGAAATGGCCACGTATGGATGTTTACAAAAGAAAGCGAATTTACTGAAGAATAAAACACAACCGATTTTAATTTCATAAAAAAAATTTAAAATTTACGAGGACCTGCAGGTTTATTTACTGATTAATTGGATCACATTCATATTATGCAACAATAAGAAATGTTTGTAACTCGATGACATTTGTATTTTTTTATTTACCTAGAGTTCTCCAAGACCGTTTTGAGGGCAGCCAAGACAGACTTCTTGCTGATAGCGTCGTAATCCAGTTGCACAGCAATGCCTTTTTCTACATACGACCTGACGTTTAGGAACTGATCCCCAAACATAGGTATGGCGACCATAGGAACACCAAAGTAGGCAGCTTCCAATGTCCCCATCAGTCCTCCATGTGTTATGAATGCCTTCACATTGGGATGACCTGCATAAAACAAGGTACAAACTTCGCACTATTGTTTTTTGTAATATTTTCCTAGTTCCAGATGAGGTAAACTGACTAACTTTTCAGAATTACCTACGTATTGATGACCAAGAATGGTAGAGACAAAAAAAAATCTACTCCAAATTATCTTATCTTGATAATAATACATGGCTTAGTTTGCATTAATATAATTCTTTTAGAGATTTTCTTATCATAGTAATTATTTTTTCCGACAAAACTGAAAGTACTGTAGGCCTACTTGACTTTTGTGATCGGTGTACTTTATTTCACTCATTAAAATGTACAATTTTGATGAGTTTCAATATAATAATATATTAGCTTACGTAATGCAGTGATGTAACATTGAAAACATTTTTTTTAAACATAAAAAATCGCTGAAAATGCGAATCTATGAAAATTTCATAGTTTAATGCTCAACTTCAAAACGATTTTAATAACTTGACAAATAAAAATTACATCTGTATTTGACTTAAGTTATTTTATTACTATTTTCGAAGGAAAATGTTGATATTGTAGTTGGGTGTTATAGATTTTCTGAGCTAAACTGAACAATCAGTAACTTTGTATTTACTATGTACAAATTTACTAAAACATTTAAGTGTTCAGGGTCATAGACTTACAGAATTGCATGGAATCACAATAACGTGCCACAATAAATTCAGATTCTCCTTGAAATTTATTTTTTCTGAAAACTTACAATTTCATTTTAAGTAAAAGTATTTGCCAGATACATTCGATTTAAACGTCATTTAATTGAATAGCCACCAAAGTCTTATAGATGATGACTAACTTTCTAAATCAAAACCTTTTATTAACGCAGTCATTATATATCTTAGTAATAATGCATTATGAAACAAAAAAAAAATGGCTACATCTTTACGATGATAGGTGTTACATATTTTAACACATAATATATTATGACAATGTCGTACGCAGAGAATACGCTTGTAGAAAAAAGGACACTAAAACATATATAATTCTACAGTGGTGTTTCACTAACAGATTGAATCGGACTATTATTGTGAAATACAGGACTGCTACCTTTCCTTACCACTACCACAGATAATAAAGAATCATTTCTGCAGATTTAAAAACAATGTCATTAAACTTACAGAAATGTTTGCACAACAGGATCATTGTTAAGATAGTCATGAAAATTAATTAATTAATTAATTTGTTTGTAAGAAAACTCTTAATAACAACTCGGTGTGTCTGTGTATATGAATATGGGAATTCACAGTTACATCTCGAGATTCCTTTCAACATATTGCAGACGAAAGTACATAAGTTAATTTAAACGATCAGGAATAAATAAGCTGAGATCTTTGGCAGGTCTGTTGCCACTGTGCATCTTCAAGCTCGCTTACAATATTTAATTATATTTTCAGTCAGTTTATGCTGAACATCAGCATAGTAAACATGTACTTCATTGGTCCATAGTGTTTCTGAGATAAAATACAACCACTATTACATTAATTTCGTCTGAAAATTATGTAGGACTCAAAACTGTTACCGTGAATTATCGAACGTTACATTATAAAATAAAACGAACGCCTGTAAAAATTACTTATGATTAAAACAAAGCAGTAAAATATTTTTAGCCTTAAAAACTTACTTCTAAAGAATGTAACAATAGTAAAACGTTGCATATTTAAATAGTTGTTACAAATCTTTGAATATGACAGACAAATAAAAAAAAACCTTTAACAGATGACTTCATACTTAATATTTCTAGTTGAGGCATCCACTTAGAAATTCGTACGTTGCTGGGCTGCCCAGGCATTGAAGTAGACTCCCACTTCCACAGGACTCGCTGAGGCAGTTCTGAAAATGCTTCCAGCAGGCCTTTACACATTTCTTCAGGCAACGAGTCTGAACGAACCGTGGAGCCCAGACTGAAATAGATCACTCCATGTTTGGACTCGTTCAGGAACTTCTCGAAATCCTACGTAAATGTAAAACAAAAATACATATAATGCTACAATTAAGCTAAGACGTGAGTTAGGAGGATAGTAATCGTGATTCTGTATTAATATAGAAAATATTGATATAGGAATGTTTATGTCTTCATGCCGTACTAGCTGATTGCACTGACTAGTTATTTCATTGGTGTCAGGTATAGTTCCGTTACTGCTCACGGCTACTGTTGGTCATTGAAGATTATTTTCAATTGACTCCTCGTGCGAGACTACAACGACTACTAATGCCACTATAGCGCGGGAGCACCATTGTTACACCACTGAATACAGACATCGACGCGGGCTTGAAAACGTATGATCTATAGAAATTCATATAGACGTTCAAATGTTCATCATGATGGATTGGAATATATTTACTCTAGATAAAATATTCTTGAGAAGCTTTTCCAAAGAAGCCACAGAAAAAAATAACGTTAAGAGAATTTTTATCGGAAATATACTACAGGATTACTATATGAAATATAAATTATTCTTATGAAAGAAGCCTTCAGATATGTTACGAAACTGTTTGTTAGTCAAATTATAATTTACATACGAAACGTTTGTTATGTACATGACATCTCTGTCAGCCCATCCAAAACTCTCAAAATCTGGCAGTGGTGAAACACAGATTACTGATATGGATGAGCTCTTAAATCATCAATGATCTGGCAGTATTCGACAGAAGTAATAGGAAGTAGTGTCAGTGTACAATTAAATATCACGCACTAATATAGCTCAACACAAATTTTTTTCGCGAACATCATTTAAATTTAGTAGTTTTCGCGTCTGATCTCATCCTGTCGAGTAAACTGAAAGCGTTCTTCTGCTAAAGTCTATTCCGCGGTAAATATTAAGAAGCATTACTCACCGTGTACCGGCCAAACTATTGATTTTATACATTTAGTTTACTGTTGGAAAATGTTTCTAGTGACATTCTAAGCAGCCCTATGTAAAAACAAAAATTAGGTTAGGTTATTTAGGTTACTTTAGGTTAGGTTGTTAAGTTAGGTTAGTTTAGGTTAAGTTAGGTAACTTAACCTAACCTAACATTACGTTAGTTACCTAACCTAACCTAAACTAACCTAACCTAAACTAACGTAACCTAAACTAACGTAACCTAAACTAACCTAGCCTAAACCAACCTAACCTAAACAAATCTAACTTAAAATAATCTAATCAAACTTAACCTAACCTAAACTGACCTAACTTAACGTAACAACCTAAACTGACCTAACTTAACGTAACAACCTAAACTAACCTAATATAAACTAACCTAACATGTTTTATGTAGGACTACTTAGAACGTCACTAGAAACATTTTCATCAATAAACTATATGTCTAAAATCAGTAGTTTGGCCGGTACACGATGAGTAGTTATTCTTCATATTTACCTATTTCACTACCGAGTGCACATTTTGACAGCTGGTAGCCTACATTCAATTTTAGAAACTAAATTGAATATTTTACTGTCATGGAGCAATGTATTAACTTACTGAGTAATGGAATGTAGGTAAATTAATTTTGATAGCATAGAAAAACCTAGAAGCCAAATAGTAATTCACAGCGGACAACAAAACGATATTCCAGCAAAGATGTCAGAAATGCGCATTCGTTTGTGGACTACATTATGTATAGTCTCTATCAGACTGCACCCCCACCAGTTCGCATAGACAGTAACTGGTGCGTATGCTGTTATAATGATAATTGCAGTTGTGTAAAAGTGAGAATATGCGAGCTACAATTCACACATGCAATCACACTCGACTATATATAACTATATATAAATAACTATATATATATTTAACTATTACTTGCTTCTGTACTCTCTCAAGCATTTTTTCCATCTATACACCCGAGAATAAAGCTGGATTCACAACCACCACTTAGCGTACGTACGTGTGAAAGTAGAAACGCCCATTGTGCATGCTAGCATTCACATCTTCGCGTAGCGTGCGTACGTACGTATAATAGAGTTGATCAACTTTCTACTTCGTACGTACGTAGCCTACGCTAAGTGGTGGTTGTGAATGCAGCACGTGCACACGTAAGATTCAATGAAATATTAATTTATATTGAGAAATAATTTATCTTGTGGTCATAAATAATTTAATTCGCTACGAAAAATAAAAATAAATCACGATCATCTATTACCGACATTTTGCAATGAAGTAAACATTTTCCGCGCATGTGTAGATTAAATTTTGTTGTGAATCCAATATCTAATACTTATCGTAAGTGTGTGTGTTCGTACATACGTTAAGTGTGGTTGTGAATCCGGCTTAATAGCCTGAATTTTTTTACTTGCCCCAGTTACAACTTCCATTACTCTACCTGTGCGTTCTGTGTGGAATCCTGTCGGAAAATGCACGTGGTACCTAACCGCTGGCGATCCTCGCCTTTATTTAGTAATATTTCAAGAAAACACATAATGCCTCTTAACTCTTTTGTTTTGGTGTCTAATCATCCCTGAAGCTTGTGATATAGATAACGCAGTTATAAGTTAAAATCAAAATTCTACTGACAAATTTCTACGGCAGGCTACACAAATTAAGTAGGATGATATATAATTTAAAATGCTCCCTAAGAGCAGTACACGTCGTTGATGTTTAGCATGATGTTTATAATGTACTGAGCAAGGAGGAGCAGTTATAAAATATCGCCTTGCGTTCGGGAGAACTCGGGTTTGATCCCTTGCTCCGGCCATCCTGATTTCGGTTTCCCAGGATTTCCCGAAATCACTCCAGATGAATTCTCCCCCCCCCCCCCAGAAGTACCACTACCAAAGCTTCGTGATGTACGAGGGCATATAAAAAGATAAATATATATTTGTATAATGAACTTCGCGGAAGTATTAACTGGCATTAAGTAATGAATCCAGGAAAAATAACTAAATTTTTTTACAAAACTATTTCTAATCATGCGTCATAATACTGCTATGTATTCGTGTCTCATCTTATAAAGGTGAACCAATTATAATACAGGCAGCTGATTAAAAATTTATTTAAAAGTGATACGGAATAGTGTATTCATGTATACAGAACAACTAAATCGAACACAGCTAACAGCAAGAGCAAAGAAAAGGCAAGAACGTAAAGCTAACAACTTATAAAACCGATAACATTTAGGAAATCTAAAGGTAGAATGAAGAAGATGAATTTATTTCAGATGCCGATTTGGGCAGCCGCCTGACACGTGAGCTTCCGAGTAAGATCAAGAATTCTTTGTCACGTAAATAATATATAAATATTTTGGGAGATATTTGTGTTTAAAAATGTTCGTATGGAGAGTTTATTACTTCACAAGTGTTATAAGTATTACTTTCTTCATCTTAATTTTAATGAATGTATTTACAGTAAATGAGCAAAGTGTATGACATTCCTGTGTTGTTTGCTTTAGACATGTTTTGAAATTTCAATACTGAATACCAGCTGAAATTAGTTGTACTACATCAGAAGGTTTAAATCCTTACACTTGTTGAGTTGAAATGCATTATTTTTTACTGTTTACATAATCTCTTTGTACTAGTAACTTATCGCGTCCGTAGATACAGCTTAAAAAAAAGTAGACGGTACACTTACTTGCGGAATCGCTTTTGGTTTTTTCACGTGAATTCCTCCTACTTCCACGACAGATGGGACGAGTGGTCTGGGCTGGTGCAAGGCGAAATGTGAGTTGATGATGAACATGCTCATTTTGTTGGCCATTTCTTCAACCGTGGGAACTGATTTACCAAAATGTCGTTGCACTATCTGATTAGCCTTGGGGTTAAATATGTACTTGTACATTAGATTGCTTGAGAACAGAATGAATGTATTTGCCAGGCGTTTAAGAAAACCCGTATACTGCCAATAATCAGTTACTACTGTAGGAATGTAGGCAGGATTGTCTGGGTTTCCAAATCTCTCGTTAGCCCAAGGAAGCATTGCTGACGAACTGATGCCGATGACTGAAGCATTGAACCAATGGCCAAATGCAAGATAGCAGTCTGTGTTGAATATCTCCACAATTATGAGATCAAATTTTTCGTTAGATTTCAGAAGTTCCTTTATTTTGGGAGACGAATATGTGTACTCGCACATTTCTATTCCAAGATCGTACAGCAGACGATACACATATACAATTCCCTTCCCATTAACATTTTCAAAGTCTAAAGCATCAACTAGTGTCCCCGCTTCTTCACGTAGAGCTATGTCTCTGTAGTTTTTCGGAGGGTTTTTTTGTGGAAAGGGACTGGCGACCACCACTTCATGTCCCCTTGCTGCTAATCCTTTCATGATGGTTTCGGAGAAGACGAAGTGACTTTTTGCTAAGTGTGGGAACACTCCAAGTATCCTGTAGCCTTTTACAGGTAGGGAAATTAAAGAAAACAAGACAGAAATTCCAAAAATAAACTTCAGAGACATCTTAATCTGAAACAAACAGATAAGAAATTAATATTTAAGATATCAGCCATTGTTAAACTATTACAGAATGCATTATAATATACATAATTAAAATAAACGTTGTTTAAACTACTCTACGCAATATAAGTCAGAACTATATTGTAAAGAAAGTAAGGATAGTATCTGGGCTATGAATACACTAGTTGCCCGGCCGCAGCTTTACTCGCGTGGAATTATTGAAGGAAATACTATGTTGATACTTGATATTGAGGACATGGCCAAAACATATTTTATGACTTTTTACCCCCAAAGCACAACAATACCCCACAAGGTTTAAAAGGTATTGGGGATATCGGTAAAAATACATTTTATCATTTTTTTAACACCTGAGTGGGTGCCTACACAGCAAGGGAAAGCCACTCCTAAAATGTCATACTTATAATATAAAATTAATTCTTGTCAGCTGCCACTAACATGTGCGTATATAATATCACAGCATTTCCCCATCACCTTGTCTTAGACTGGATTCGAACCCAAAACCTCCTACCAGTGTTCCAACCAACTAGATAGATGGTCAGAATTCTTAAGAAATCGAATGTTTATACAGAGGCCCGTGCCCAAAGAGATATACTTATCAATACGATGGCAGAAAGTTATAACTTTTAAATTATTTATCCATTGTCGTACCTGATTTTCAGAATTTCTGGAACAAGTTACATCTTTCCACCTCCTAAATTGTCGAATTTTGACAAATGACGAAATAGTTTTTAGGTATTTACGTAAGTTTCGTTCCTATTAAAAACATCTCAGTATCTTAACAGGTTTAAGAGGTACAAAGGATTAAATTAATCCATGTTCTTTTAATGCCATTAGAGGTTGAATCTCAACAATTCTCGAAACTACTTTTTAGAGAAATTCAAAAGCTTCATTCTGAAGCAAATAACAATTCGATATCTCTATGGGTTTAAGAGTTATCGAGGTTTTACTGAAAACACATTTTACGGATTTTCATCCTCTATATTTTCGAATTTCGAAAAATCCCTTTTTACTTTGTGCTTACGACGTAAGAGCAAGCGTTGATGAGTGAGTGAGAGAGAGATCGGGCACTTCAATGTATATATATATATATATATTTATATATAAACACACACATATATACATAAAATAGTTACAATTACAGAAGAATAAGACACGTGCAATATAACGCCTGTTGTGCCGCTGCGTAAAAATGGGGTTTTATAATCAAGGGTGCGGTCTATCACCTATTTTTTTATTTTTTATTTGTACCATATATTTTTTTTCTTATTTTAGACACAAAATGTGACTACATTTGGTTCATGAAATTTTTTTATCTCTCATAGTTTTCAATTAATGGCTTGTTAAAGTCAAAATTGGCATTTTTCCGTTTTAAGGACTATACTAAAACCAACTGACATACCAAACTGAAAAAAATTCACAGTGGATAAAGATATCACAGGCTACAATCTCACGTCCATAAAAAAAAGAATAAACAATGTTTGTACTTAAATAAATTTTTAAAATTTTAAATAACAATTTGAAAGGTTTAACAATTTTTTTTAAATACAAAAATATTTCGTTTTGTGGTTTAACATAGCTGAATTTGTAGCCTATCATATCGTTATTCACTGTGAATTTTTCAGTTTGGTAAGTGAGTTGGTTTCAGTGTCGTCCTTAAAACGGAAACACGCAAATTTTGGCTTCAGCGAACCAATACACAAAACGTATGCAAGATAAACATATTTTGTAAAGGAAAAACTTAGTCATATTTTGTGTCTAAAACAAGAAAAAAAATAACTGGTACAAATATAAAAATAAAAGCATGGCGATGAATATAGCGGTAAACCGCGCCCTTAACGAGTGGCAGTTTGGGTCATATTTCTATTATAATGCGTATACTGATCTAAAATAATTTTCTTAAAAAAATAGTTCAGTACAGATTTTTAAATTTTAGTTAAATCAATCTCATTGTCACGATTTTAAGTAAACTGATAATAATTTGGTGAAAATGTCGACACTTAAATTATGAATCAGTGAAACTACCTTAAATGTACTTAACGACCATTAATGACGTTTCACTGAAATGACGTGAGACTTTTCAGGACTGCGACCTCATGGCGTTGACGTGTAGAAACTGGTATTAGCCAGCTATATCACACATCAAAACTGGCTGAAAAGAGATAACGTTGATGCGTGTGGAGATAGAGCAGCTGTACAATCAAGTAAGTGCCTCGACTGGATGCGAGGTACATGGTCGGTATCATCAATTGAATGCGTGACTTTCATACATATGTTTACACGTCACGCTTGTTTGGAGCAAGGAACCAGCAGAAAGACTAGTACTGACGTTACAATGAAATAAAAACAAGACAGAATAATTCATTTCAGGACTTTTATTAACTTAAATCACATTAACTATATGGAAATTATTTTCTAAGGAAAGAGCAAAATTGTATTTAATCTAAAAGTCTTTAGTGTATTAATTCGACTTCAAAAGAGCTCATATATATGTTTTAAGATGTACGATACCAGAAATCAGTATTTACAATGTACAAGTGTAGTGCCTGAGGAGAGTGAAAAGTTAAAATTATATATTAGATTAAATATCTTAGTAGATAAATAAATAAAAATCGTTATCACATTGAGATTTGCGACACATGAACATTTTGAAAGGTCGTAAAATCAGAATGATTTAAATTTTACTTTGCGTTTTACGCTGCCAAACGCAAGCAAAATGTATATAGGCAAGCAAATTACAGCTACATCACTGAGCGGCTAAGCACGAAATACTTGTGAAGCAGTTTTACTTACAAACATTTCCTATTTTTCACCATCAGATCATCCTCTGTCGTCTACCAAATTTTATTCTACCTTCACATTACTTCAGCGTGAAATGCATATTAACCTCCTATGAGTGTTATTATAAGCTGTAGAAGTAATGACGCTTGTTTGAGCGGGGGTGCGGGAGCTTGTCGATGAGAAGTGAAACAGCTGCACATGACATACTGGATTTACGGCATCCTAAATGAAAACATTAAGGCCATATGTCACGTTTTTTTTTTTTTTTTTTTTTTTCATTCAGAGTCACTGGTCTGAAACGGATTAAGGAACATAGCAC
>PNEQ01058241.1:15611-52896 GCA_003012365.1 Medauroidea extradentata | reverse complement strand
GCATTTTTATAATTTTATCTCATTTTGGCATTGTCACTTTTGGCAGTAAACCGACGATATATCATCTCACTAATCTCATGTTTGGGGCACCAAATACGTTTCCGCGAAACCTTTACCCACTGAAACTTTGTAATGTCAATAAAGTTAACGTGAATATTTTGAAAATATATAATTGTGGGCACCGTCACCAATGGTTGTGTACAGGGTAAACAGATGTTTCTCATTCGATTAACCTCTTACCTTAGGTGTCTGTAACTAACCTACAACGTCAAATAGGCAGGGCTATAAATAAGACCCATGCAAAGTCACTGTTAGTGGCAGGGACAAACTTAAGACTGCTTTTCGCGTGGACAGCTATAGCTACTTATCCTTCTGCAGAATTAGTTCAACTAGCCGCTTGGACATTCTAACACTTGATGACTGAAGTACCAACCTTGTGTACAAAGAGGTTTTTCAATTAAAGTAAACAACGAATAATACTCGCGAGCAAAGGCGCGGGGGACTGCTAGTATATATATAGGAACAAATTGTTAGTGACAATAAAGAAATTCCTTGCACTTACTCCTTACACAGTCACTTCTTAAATCAACAAGAAAGCAGCACTGCCTCTCTGATTATGAATACTTGGCGAAAAAAAAAAAGTAGAACATATTTTGTGACTGTGATTTCATAATACATTATACGTTACTTACTGAAGTAATATTTACGGAAAGGAAAAGTTCGCGAACACGAAGACCTTCATGTTAGAATACGCTGCTATGTGTATACTCATGATCCGACCACTTGTGCACTAGTTGCATATTCAGAGGAACAATTGACAAACGAATAGTCAGGGCTTGAATATGCATAGGACTGTGAATTATAACATGCAGGTCTTTGAATTCGCGAATTCTGTCTTTCTCCAGTAATCAGTTACTACGTGAAGCATTACTTGAAGCGGTCACAGCAGGCGATGCTTGCTTCTGCTACTACAAACAGTGAACAATATTAAGCATGTATATAAGTAGCACTTGTTTAAGGCGGCTGTCTGGCCAACGCTCCAACTGCGTGCAGCGTGTTCGGAGTAACGTTTTTGCTGAGAGACCAGCAAACCCGCGTTCCCAATGTTTATAAGTAGGGACTGGAAAATTTTGCGAATTCAATGACATGTACGCTAAAATCTATTGTACTATACATTCTCAAGCCACGACTATTTGTCAACTACCTGCTACTCAATGGAACAGCAGACAATGAACGAATAGACGGGCCTTGAGAATGTACAGTACAATAGATTTGAGCATACATGTCATTGAATTCGCAAAAATTTCCAGTCCCTACTTATAACACACTTCAGACTACTTGTGAATGTGACTTTTAAGACATACTGTAGTACACATTGGAAGCATTATTTCAAAGCCCTCAAACTTGGCTAAAATCGGCTTTTTCACGCGGATGTCTCTCAAGATATGTGTAAAGGATTTGTTCGGAATTGAGGTCTACAAGTACATTGGACTTTGCTACAGTGACGCGTTCAATAAAATGATAGGGTCACCGCTTGAGTACCACAGCGGGAACACTGCGCGCTCGTTTACAACTTTGGCCGTAGAGGCGATATCACTATACATTAGTCAGCCGACATCGCTCGTAGCGCCTCACCGAGTTTCGCCTCACGCACACAAACACGCCCTTCGCCAGGCGGCCGCCTTAAGGCCTTGTTACCGAGTTTTGAGGTGATTTCGAAAATATTTTTTTTTCATTGCTACCCAATATCATTTAAAATTTTGCTCCACAGTTTTGACACTTAAATGTTATAACTTGTAGCTAAATTTTTTTGTAGAAATGTACTGAACTGTTTTTGTAGATTTCAGCACCCAAAATACCACGTTTTTTGTCGTGAAAATAGGCAAAAATTAATCAATATATTTTTTTTTGCTGACGCATGGTACATTATTTTTAAAAACGCCTCCACAGTATTGTGCATCGTGTGATTGCACATAGCGACTCAAATTTTTTTAAAGCTTTTAAATAAAAAATAGTTGAATTATTGTCACCTGTCTGAAAAAAAACTCGGGAAGAAATCCTTAAAGTATTGCACGTATCACCACTATTGTCGCTTACTAATGTACTCGAGGCGTAGAGAATAGCTTGCGTCTCTCCCCCCAAGGCGATCTGGATAAGTTTCTCGGCGAAGTTGCACAGTTTTTCGCATTTGGTAATATTGTGCCGGACGATGCGCTGGTTGGCGGGGTTTCTTGAGTACCTCCAGCTTCCCCCGCACCTTCGTTCCGGCGCTGCTCCATGCTCATCTCATGTAATCCCTCGCCAGCACTGAAACCTCGCTATTAAGGGCGCCACCTACTACGCGCTTAAAATGTTTTGCAGTGTGTTCGTAAATGCGTTTTTTTTTTGCGAAACTTTACCACACGTATCCGTTGTGTCAGTATTGGTAACAAGATTTTCATACCTAAATCGGACCACAAAGACATCCATTTTCGCCATTTCCGGTAGTTTAGAAATAAAACGTAGAGATACAGGAGGGACCTGAAATGAGAATACACTTGTCGAACGATCTTTAAGTGTTATTCTTGAGCAGACGTAATTTACGCACCTTGAGTAGTTTTCAAATAATTTTTAACGGCCGAAACTGTACACACCGCTAAGCGTCATGGCCAGGAGCTAACAATTTCTTCCATTACAGAAGTGAATTGTCTGAAATTGGTGTCCGTTAGTGGTTGCATCATCGCCTTCCGTTTTGGTGCTATACACGCTGATTGCAGGGTTGAGATGATAGCTGTGTGTCGTAACCAGCCTGCTTGATGGTGAGGCTTCATCTGACCCTCATGGACTTCGTCAGTTCCTTATATAGACCTGCATACCTCTCGCTGCTAGTCTATGTCACTGTTCACTCGTGTCTTCATATAACTGGTCACCCCTATCACCTGCTACCTCGCACCAAGTATACAGGGTGAGTCTGAATAACACCAACAAACGCAGGAAAATGATTCCTTAGGAAAAAATTAGACGAAAATGTAAGAACCACTTTTCCCGAAATTGATTTCTAAGGCATCTGTATGCCTCCAAAAGTAGGATTTTGAAATGATTTAAATAACATATTTTAGAAACTAATTGTGACTAAGCGACAAATAGGCGAGTAGTGTTTTGAATAACGGAGATCACTCACCTCGAGATATGTGGTTGGAAAGATAAACCTCCTTCATTATGAAAATGGGGGTTGCCACCCTGTGTTTGCATGAAAATTATTAATGAACACATTTAAGATATGCATTTTATGTATTTAGTAATCAGCACGTTAGTATATATATAAGAAAGTTGTGTTAGTTACACTATTTATAACTCAAGAACGGCTGAACTGCTTTGGCTGAAAATTGGTGGGGAGGTAGCTTAGAACCAGGAGGAGAACATAGGATACTTTTTATCCCGTTCGACCGCGTTCCCGTGTGACGTCAAAGAGAATACAAGTCACTATAAAACGTGGTATAACAAAAACGCATATGACATGGAATAACAAAACGCATATGACAGCTAAACATAATTTTGTCTATGTATAAGTATGTTTGAAAATTTGATAATTATAAATTTTGTCAGGAATCAATAATCAGTAATTTGTATTCTCTTTGAATCATCATTGACAATGCCGCGACCAAGACGATCGAATCTTTCCCGACAAAGCATGTTCACGGGTAGGAAGACCATCTGCGTTGTTTGTTCTTGCGCCTGATAATAAAACAAATGAAGAGTGCAACATATGCACTAAAATACATGAAAAATAAAAAATCATTAAAATACTTAATCCAAAATCTGCTTACTTATTGCCTATAAGGCGGAACAGAGTTCGCAGGGCCAGCTAGTTAACAATAATGGTCGTCTTGTCCGAACACTCTCAGGTAAACCGTTCGTGATAAATCTGTGGTGGCAGTATTCAAAACAGGGCGAGGCCTGACAGATAGGCAATTCACTACACACGGGACATGTAACTATAATGATAGACGCACTATATACCAATGTACACGACACTTTACACTTTAAAATTACAGTGGGCGCTATCTGTGTTACAAAATGAAGTTAATAGGGTAGAATGTCAAATGACTCATCTTGTATCATGTACACGTTTTATTTCATTAATTAAATGTAAAACGTCCGTATTGGTCTTAAAATCACAAACAAACTCCACCCGCATACTTCTTATCAAAATGCAAAACAAATCATACGTGCAACGTACGGTATACAATGTTTCGTAAGGTGATGGGCCACCTTGAAGTGCAAGCCTAAACCTGTGTTTATTGTAAACATTGCAGAAAGTATTTGACATGAAACAGTGACTTGTATGACTATGTGTAATTGGACGATTATGTACAACCTCTGCGAGTCCCGTTGCTGCCATCATATTTATCAAGATTTGCTCCTATAATGTTGAAGTTCATTCCCACAAAATATTTACGTTGCGTAGTAAAGTTGAAGAAATAATTTCTTTTTAGTGCTTTGTGTTATGTTTAGTTTATAAATAGTGTGTTAAATTATTTCGTGCTAGACAGCTACCGCGCGTTAATATGCATGCTTGTAGACGGAGGCATTACGATGTGGTTGGCTGCTCGTAGGAAATTGTGTCCTTATGAAATCGTATCTCACTATTCAAGTAAAATTTTATCGTTTATGTTCACCCTCCTACTTTCTTTTCAATCAAGTGTGTGATTGGTTTTTTCTTGAGTAAATTGACCATAATTTTGTTAATATTTAAACGCATGTGTGTTAGTACTTTTTAACATGGGTTCAATAATAAAATCCATTAAGTGTTTTTGCAACTGCGACTGTTTCTGATGTCTGAATTTTAATTTTACTTAAAAATTATTTTTTAATAATTACTTAAAACATTTTTATACCCTAGATGTAAGCCCTAGATATATGACTAATTTGTGTGTGTGTGTGTGTATATATATATATATATATATATATATATATATATATATATATATATATATATGTGTGTGTGTGTGTGTGTGTGTGTGTGTGTGTGAAAGAAAATATGGGAAATCTCGTGTGCAGTTCATTCAAAAATTATCAGTTGCGGTAGACTTCATGTGCAGCAAGAAGAACACACTCGAAGTAAGTAAGGAACCTGATATTTTTTTTCACCAAAGCTGCAGTGGCATGTATTTCCTCCCGCCCAAACGTGGATGTAGCGTCGGGCGCGTTACAAGCTGGAGTTCACGACAAAACGTGAATGTTGAAGCATAGTTGTCAGCGTGTGTCCTGGAAGCGGAAGTATGACTTCACCGGCAGCTCGCCTCCGCCGGAAAGACGGAAGTGCATGGTACCCTGATCTCCCCTCCACCCCCTCACCACCTTCCCTTCCCACATTGGCTATCTGACAGCGGAAGTTAGCCAGGTACTCCGTACAACAACGAAAGTATGCGTCACTAACCTTGTGAAATAATTCCGTTTTAAAATTAGAAGTTATGTAATGAAAGTTTTATCTGGCGAAAATATTTTGCTAACCAAAAACTATCATTATGTAACTTCACCTCATTTGATTCTAGAAGAAACATCTCGCAAAATTTGTATACTAACATACGTTTATGAGCATTGGTTATACAGGATGTCCTGAAACTGCATAAAAAACACACCACATGTTTACCTGGTGAAATCGGAGACAAAGAAGTTATTGAAAAAAAAAAAAACTACGTTGACATTGATCGTACACAACGCATACAGTCACTGAATTTTGTTGAACAGAAATTTGCACCAACTTCTTTCAATGCCTTATTTAAACACCTGCAGCTGTGCTTCGTGGTTACTGTTTTGTACAGAGGCGTCGCTGATTTGTCTGTGGAAATGAGATAGTTAAATATAATATATTCGGGTTTTGCTTGTGAATACTCTGCGCATCGTAGATGTTACTCTATTTTGTAGTTGTTAAAGCGTTGTTGGTTTTATTGTTTTTAATTTTATATTCGGTAAAAATTATTACGTCCAGTTTTGCTTTTAACGTAACTAGGTATATAATAATTTTGTCGATTGCGGTTAATTTTGCTTCTGTATTACATTATTTAATTAGGAAAACACACGGAACTATATAGCGTAATTTCGCTGCCAACCATACAATGTGTAAGACAACTATAGTTACTGTTGTATGCAGTAACAGCTTGTGATATTTTTCAAATATAAAATTTTTAGTGCTCATTTTATGTCGAATGACCTATTGATATGCACATCTCAATTAACGTCTCGTGTTTACGCACAGGAAGACTGCAGACGTCATATTTTCTGTTACACAGAGTATTCGAATGTCTAGTGAGGTCTTGGGCATGTCTCAGGCATGCGCGTGACGCCTTAGCTTTCAAGGACACCACGCACACTTTCGTCAGATTGTAAATTATCTTTTATTTTAAAAATACATATTTTACCAGGATACTTTAGTATGCTTCTCAGCAAAATCCTATCGCATATTTTTCACGTTTGAGTTTGTCTTATGTGACGGCGTCTTCGGCGGAGTAAAGTTTCTGCATAAAGCACAAACGGAGCTTGAAACGTTCAGTGGTTTGTCTCATGTCTCATCATGACTTGTTCGAAGCGAATCTGTCTCCTTGATACCGGACGTTATTGTTAGCGTAGGCGAGAGTTCAAGCTGATGAGACAAAAGAAGAGGGAGAGTAGGCTACGTCGCCATTGTGAATATTTGTATTTTTGATCACAACTTTTCTTGTGGTTAAATTTAATGAACTCTATCCTAACTGCAGAATAGCATACATATTGAGAGCCTAGAATTTTAAGCATTCTAAATCGTGATTTGCCGTAATGTTTTTACAAATCTAATTGTAGTTAGGAAATTCTTATTGCTTTCTTAACTGCAATTATATCTGTAGCAACAGTAACCGAAAACTAAGGTTTATGATGTCTAAAATTCAAATAATATGTATTCTGTTATGCAGTTAGGTTAAAGTTCCAGGAATTTACCACTAAACATTAAGACTTAAATTAAAAATAAAAAAAAAAAAAAAACTTTGACTCACATGATACCGAATTTCAAATCGATCAGATCAGTAGAACTGCTCACATTCACAAAAAAAAACACTAGAAAAGAGCTGATGCTATTTAAACGGCTGAACAGATTTCCTTGAATCATAGCTAAGAACACTCTCGATCATGTCAGCTTTCAAACAAATAAAAATCCGCATCAAACTCGGTTCATTCGTTTAGGAGCTACGATGCCACAGGCAGATATAGACACACATACACACAGACACGTCTAACTTATAACGTCCCTCTCTTTGCGTTGGGGGTTGAAGGTAAAAGTAATGGCACAAAATAAAACAATTCAAGATGGCGACGAACACCAACTCGTAAGAGAAAACTGCATGTTTTAATTAGTGCTGCCTACCTCGGGCCCTGGCGAGAGCAACGACATTTATTTAGACGTTTAATTAGGGTAATTTTATATTGGGCTCATTCACATTTCACGGGATCGCTTTCGAATAAAATATTTAGAATAGTTTATGATAAAGGGCACTTTTGAGTGTTTTTGGGCATTAAATATTTGTTTGTTCATAGGTTTCATGGTATGAAATAGCCGCCTGAGGTCCTATAGCAATTAGGGTCACACCAAGACGGACAAATAAGTCAGTGATGGAACGTAGTAATGTAGATTCGATAGGTACTGAGTCACGTATAATTTAATAATGGAGTACGTAACGGTTGAAATTATTTGCGAGTTGTGATTCGTATTTTTACAGAACTTTTTTTTAACATATTTGTGAACCTACGTGAAGAACACGTAGTTAAAACTTGGTTCATGTACATAAAAAAAATTCTATCTGCTTATCAGAAACACGAATTTAGAATCACTGAAAAGTGTTACAAAAACAGGTTTTTTCAGACTGCTGTGTTTGGGAGGAATACAAACCGGATATGGAAAACACGCATATAGATACAAACTTCGTACTTTCTTCCATACTTCACCGTAGTCACCGCTTACAGTCCCGTGAGGTGAAAAATAATAGTAAAGCACTGCCTGACAGTTATGTGGCTTCCGTGTGGAGGTGATAATACGTCACATACGCCGGTCAACAGCAGCACCCTTAGCACTCAGTAGATTTTGTCTAACACACACAAATGCAGCGTGTTTAGGTGGTCTTAGTACCTGCGTCATTTATAAAACAATAAGTAATAACTGAGCACATTTTCACTTCAATCTGTGTTTTGTTTTAATTACGTATACATAACGGAGAAGTTTACTACTCAATTTACTTGTAACTATTTACGATTAAGAGTTTTATGTAATAATGAATGCAGTTGCAATGAAAAAATTGTGTGTCAGTTAACCTTCAACTAGAATTCCATTACCTTTTTTTACGGAGCACTACAGTATTTCTATCATGTCATGACAAAATATATAGCTAACGTCTTTAATTGTCGAAAACAGCACGAAAAGTAACCTAAAAAAAGAGAAAGAATTTAATTTACTCCTGTCTCTTTACGGTCTAATGAACTTAAAACAGATTACACATGACAGAAAGCCGATAAGAAATGACAGAATCAACTGTGGCGAATTTTTACCGTCTGAAAATTGTGTAGTATTTATTTTGATACTAAAATTAGGAAAACTCTCACGTTACGATACTCGATTTAAGGAGATGGTCTAACATTTCCTGAAGAACGCACTGTTACTTTACATAATTATTTATTCGAATACGAACAGAATTGCTTCGCAGTAAATGTTCTCGTTCTTATACACTACTAAAGAAAACTAGTTTCTTTGCAGACATTACATAGCCATATTTAGTAAAAGGCCGCGGCCTTAGATCTGGCAACCCTGCACACAAGGGTAATTTTAACGCTTCCTTTAGCTCTCCAGTGGCAATGGCGGTACCTGATTCGTTATTCTACCCTACATACCGACGAATCAGGGGACGCCACTGCATTTAGCGAGACAGAAGAAGTGTTAAAATGACCCTTGTGTGCAGGGTTGCCAGATTTATGGCCGTGGCCTTCTACTAAAGATGGCTATGGACATTATCAAGCTAACATTTATTTGTTTTCATCGTAAAAGTCAAGTAAAAACTGTTTATATTTACCAGGGGTATTTTTTCACTTTTGATAACAATATTTTGTTACTTGGTTATCAGGATTCTAACGAAACGAACATTGAATTTGGTACAAAAAGGCAGCTGGGCGTCTCTTCTTGAGAGAATTAGAGAGCTATAACTGGAAATATTTAAATGACACCTTAAAAAAAGTAGAGTGCAGCAGTTTGTTGGTAGCAGGGTTCTCATTTAAGGAGACATAATGATCGGCAACGTTAAGTTAATATATTTATAGTTTAGTTACTCGGCCGATGTTAGTCATCCATACATGAGTCTTCTCAGGGTTGCTGTGGGTCTTGTGTTCCTCCTCATCCGCGACAACGTTGCACGTTTACTTTACTAACACTCGTGTTTTTTTTCCACGAGAGAAGTATATCTGTTTCATGATTATTGTCAGCGTGTCTTTGTTCAGACACGTCTCACATTTGATTGCACCAATCAGAATAAGATTATTGTGACTCCGTACGTCTGTAATTTGCCAAGGCAACTGAGATTAAAATCATCCAACCACAGACGACCTAAGTAGCAAACATCAACTGGCCCACTTGTGCATGTATGATCGTGATAAGCAGCCCACAGGCAGTATACATTCGGAATGCACCTGTGGCCATATGCGGCATACATGATGCGATGCATAGAGAGGATGGTATATCGCGAAAATGTTTTGTGCCAACATACCCTTGAAAACGCTATAATTAATTACAACACACATGATTATGCAATGTACGTCTGGCACAACGTAGCTGTCTGCAAACCAATAATAGGCATAAAATATTGCATCAGCGGGATACTTATTGGCTCAGTCAAATAGGGCAATAGCTCCAGTTACAAGTTAAACCCAGTAATCTTCTGGTAAGCTGAACGTGCGTTGAAACCCAGAAAACAGTCAAGTTTTCCCGCAATAAATCATCCTCTCTAATTATGCATAATGACATCAACCCACGCATTAACCACAAGTGTACCACAAGCATTCTTATTATACTCAGATGTTTGTGGGTTAGTTTGCTAATCTGCTTGTGGACCGTGTACTGAAATATGTCAGTCTTTCTAAACTAAGTGGCCCACAGTAAAATAAATTCAGTATAATTACAAACATATTTATCGACGTGACCTATTGAACAACCATTCCAGCAAAAATAGACGATCATACTAGCGACAATTGGCCGCTTCTGCCAACAGTTGGCCTACTGAAAAATGATAATATTTGCAATTAGGGGATGTAGCAGAGTTGCAGATGAGCACATAACGCATTGCAACCAAATGTTGCAAATATTTCTTTCGCCCCAAAATTGGGGCTGTTGTAATTTGTGTTTGTACCCACTCGACTGGGCCGGTTACTCGTGTATGTGATTTGTGTGTAAACAGCTACAGCTATGAAGTGCCATAATACCGTCATTCAATCACACCACGTACAGAATTTCATACTGTTTTGGAAAATATGCTGGCTTAAAAGATTCTAGCGATCTTTCAGTGTCTCTTAACAGCTCTCTCGCAGCTTTTGACGAGTAATTATTATAATCGCCGTAAGTTTTGTTTTGGCCCGCACGGTTCGCGGAACTCAACCCACTCGAGCACTAGTGGGACGTTAAAAATGACAAGTATTCTTTCTCGGATTTAAACGGTAGCTTGTGTTATAGCTAGAGCCACTCTTTTATGCCGAAAAGATTTTGTGACATTTGATTTCAATGCGTCATGTGCACATCTGCAGCTGTGCTACATCGTCTGTGATTGAATGAGTTTACTCTCACTGGCCTTGGCAAATTACAAACGTAATCAGTCACAATAATGTTATTCTGATTGGTGCAATCAAACGGGAGACGTGTCTGAACAAAGAAACGATGCCAATAACCACGAAGCAAAGCTACCGATGTGTACGTGAGACTCAGAAACAAAGTGGGGCAAAATCTTTTCCGTGACAAAATCATTCCCCTAGATATAACTCATTGTTTTTACTGCCGCACAATGGGGCCAAAATGCAGCCAAAAGTCTCAAAATTAATTTTAGTTGAGAAAAATGTTATATGTCTGATGGCAAAGGTAAATGTTCAGTGCAAACAAAATTACCTTGATTTACTCACAGATTAGTATACATTTTTTTCGGAATTCGCACGTAAAGTTGACACTCTGCTTGTATCAACTCTTCATTTGTTACTAAGTACGAAGGGTCATTACTAGAGACGGGAAAAATTCGCTATTCACTGACGTGTAGGCTAGCCTGTAATAATATAAGTGAACTCAATCAGACAGAAGATTCTCATTAGTTGCTTGCTATTAAAGTGATATATGTCTGTATTAGTTACATTTATATTATTGGCTCAGTTACTTCTAGGAGATGTTGAATAAGTCAAAGGCCAGTTGGGAAAGTGACTCAAACTTACAGTTCTTGGAATTCTAGTTTGTGCCCAAAAGAAAACGCGAATTTTTCAGGTCTCTAGTCATTACTAGAGCCCACGATTTTTAGTGGAAAGAATTCTGCAACAGTTTGTTTCAATGTCTTACGTGCAGGTCTGCTTCTTGATTATTGGCAGAATGCAGGTATAATTGCCCAGGCGTGGCTCATTTGACAGTGCCAACAGGAACAAGGTTATTGCGACACCACACGTCTGTAATTTGCGGGTAAAACCCCGAGACTGAGAATTTAAAACAACCAATCACTGACCACGAAGCGGAGCTGCATATGTGCACATGAGGCATTGAAACAAATTGTTGCAGAATTCTTTTCACAAAAAATCGTGGGCTCTAGTCATTACGTATTACAGACGACCCAGTTTACTATTTCAGCTATACGTACTTTTTCTTTCCGCATTTTTTTCCACATATTTAACTCCAAAACTTATATTGTAATATAATCATATCTGTGCGCGTATTTAAAACCTGGTGCATTTTCTAAGCATCTGGAAGCTTAGACAAGTCCTACAATGAATCCCTCATGATATAACGAGTTCTTTCCTGTTGTCTTTTGTAACATAAAATATTCTTTTTTGGCTACGTGCTGTCCAAAAATTCCGTGCAGTCTTTTGTTGGGAAGTGCACGCTTTCGAATGCGCTCGTATCCGACCCAAGCGCTGCAAACCTGCTGCTGAGGCAAGAATTAGCCGAATTAGCTATGATGTTGAAAATAATTACTATACTAATACAAAATTTGCTACTCACATTTACGAGACTATTAGACTATTCGCGGTAAATTTAACACTGGTAATTATTTTCTTTTCGTCCACTTTGTAGCTTCCCGATATTTGTTAATGTAAACACTGCCGTGCTTGCGGGTACACTCAAAGGGTAACATCTGTCGCCGTGCAGCGTATATTTCGATTATTGTTACCAAAGCGACGGCCTGCGAACGTATTCACTTCAGCATGAACCGCTTATATCCAAGTCGTGCTCACGATGCTATAAAATCAAGAGTGTTACGGGCAGATGACTTATAATTTGGATGGTGATTTATCGCTGTAAAAGTTGACTGTTTGCAAAGGCTTCAATGTAGTATGTCTAGAGATGATGTCATATCGCGAATATTTGTGTCAACATACCCGTGAAAACTCTCTAGTTTCTTGCGACATGTATGATTAGTAGGGACAGGAAAATTTCGCGAATTATTTAACCTGCATGCTAGAATCCATTGTCCTATTCATACTCGAGCCCCGTCTATTAGTTATTGTCTGCTGTTCAACTGAGAAGCAGCTAGTGGACAAATAGTTGGACTTGAGAATGCATAGTATATTTGATTCTAGCATGCAGGTCATTGAATTCGCGAAATGTTCCTGTCCCTAATCATTGGGTGATATACGTCTGACGCAAAGACCAACAATAGGTATCAAATATTAGATTAGCGAGATTCTTATTGGCTTAGTCAAATAGGGTAACAGCTATACGTACAAGCGGAAGCCAATAATCTTGTCATAAGCTGAACCTGCGGTTATACCCAGCAAGTAGTTAAATTTTCCCGCGATAAATCTTCATCCCTATAAGTATACTAATTTCCAACACTTGTCCTTCGTTATTGGTGAGTCCCTATTTGACTGTGCCAATGCTAATTCTGATGCGATATGACCGAACGTATGTGATTGGTATATGAACAGCTATATACGCCGTGGCACGCCACTATCAGCCAGTCATACGAGGCGCAGGATGATTAGGGAAATGCGCTGGCCGAACATATTTTCACCCACCGTTGCTACTGATAATACTACCTAACATTCAACAACTACGACTCAGCTGGGATAGGCTCTGCGAGAGATCTGCTGTAATTCAAGTGCTTGTAAAATTAGGAAAATGTTTTGGCAATTAATAGTCTCTAAAATACTGTTTCATGCCGTGGTGGTCGAGAAGCCAGACCTCTCGTCTTCCATCAAGGCGATCGGGTTTAATTCCATGCGAGGTCGGTCCCCGGATTTTCGCATGTAGGAATCGTGCAGGACGATGTCGTTGGTCGGCGAGTTTTCTCGGGGATCTCCCGTTTCACCCGCCCTTTCATTCCGGCGCCGCTCCACACTCACCTCATGTCACCCCTCACCAGCGCTGAAGACCAAAATCTCTCGCACCATATTTGAAATAATTCAACTGTTTGCAAAGGAATAACTAGAGATGATGGTTTATCGCGGGAAAACTTGACTGTTTGTTGGGTTTCAACGTACGTTCAGCTTACGGAAATATTACTGGCTTTCGTTTGTACGTAGAGCTGTTTCCCTATTTGACTGAGCCAATAAGACTCCCGCTATTGTAATATTTGATGCCTATTATTGGTCTGCAAATAGCCACTCTGTGTCAGTGTTTTCAAGGGTATATTTTGTCACAAAAATTTTTCGCGATATACCATTATCTCTATAACTCAACCTATGATTTGTTTGACTGGGCGTCTGCTGTGTCGCGCGGTTGAACTGTTTACTGACGTATTCACAACGGTCAATGATAGAGTTAGCATTGACCCTACCCTGCTAGTAGACTATAGAAGTGGATACAAACAAAATATCCAACATATGCAGTGCAGTAAAAACTAATATTGAAGGGAAACCACTTCCTTCCCCCAATATTCCTCTTTTAAGACTGACACGAAAATTTTAGCACAAAAAAAAAATCAGGAATATTTTTTTAGACCACGGAATTCGTTGAACAATCCACTAAAATGCTGGAAAATGTTATTAAGTTTCGTAATTTTTTGATTGACTTAAATGATTGTTTCAGCAAATTTAAGTTTAAATTTTCATTTCAGTGTTAAAGTATGGAATCTGACGTTTTGTTTTTTCATGAATTCGTATGTTTTCGTTGATTGCAGGGTTTTTGGTAACTTTTTCATGCATTGTAGAAGGAAAATATACGTTTTCGTCTTTTGTGTTTGCACCCGCATTTATCATCTGCTCAAGTCAAACGGAGAAAGATCAATTGCAACTGACGAAAATAGAAAATGAACACTATATACTGAAACCTAGTACACAGTCACTATTAAGTTACCCGCAGTTAGTCCATATCCCAAACCATAAAATATTTACATAAAAATAAAGGATAGTTTAAAAATATTTTTCATTCATACTATTCAAACGATTCAGTCGCGTCAGGTCAGGTAATGATTTGCGCAAGTCACCAAGGATTGCACATTAATTTAATTGGATCGCAACGTTATGTGAACTAGATTCTGTTCTCTAGAGTTTTGTGCCACCTTCTTGCCTTTCTAGGTTCTACGCTTGTCTAGGTCAGACGTGTTCAAGAGGCGTTGGACTGACGGTGGACGTCATTACTGCGAATGTGCCTGGAAGGTTTTAATGACGTCATTATATTAGATAAAATTCATTGAATGTCTCTTACCTGTATTAATCATTTCAGACATGTGTCAGGCTGTTGTCAGTGAAAAGCTCATCTGTTCAGTGGTAGTTCGAGGGTTGTTACCAGGGAGGGCATAAGTTGCCGAGAACTGTACACTCGTGTGAAGGCACCGCCGCGCCATATACCAATGACCACGAAATATGTACTAGCTACTGTATTGTGTTATGACCAGTCAGTAATAAGCGCCACCTACATACCAACGTGTCAGTGGCTGTAGCGTCAACTAGCGCACAACACTATAGGCCTACAGTTATCTGAAACTTTTTCCCTACCTGGCAACAATCTACGAGCCGCCACTGCATCTGTTTGTACTGAAGTCATATTATTAACAAACATTTCAGGTTAGCCCTATCTAGGTTCGGACTGAAGAACCTTCAAATCATTCCTTTCGTTTCTAAGTATTGTCAGTTTCTTAATTGAAGGGTACTTTTTATGTTGCATGCCCGTCGCGTACTTATAAGCAGAAATATTAACACCAACCTGTACTTGAGATCCTCTGGACATATTCCAGGATAGCTATGACCGAATAATGACGTACGAGGGGCAAGGAAAATAATTTATAATTTTTTGTTATATTTCTATACTTTTTATATGTTTAACAGTAGTTTGTTAGATATGTTATAAGAGGCAGAATATTTTAAGCTTGAGTAAAATACAAATGAGTTGTACGAATTTAGCGGTGAAGGTGATAGAGATGCATAGACCCAGTACTCGATCGAGCTATCTGTTCTATGTTCAAAGCGCGCAACAGACATTCAGTGTGCCTGGACTTTAAGGGGTGATATTATTACTATACTGACGGGAAGCATACAACGAAGTTTACTGTATAACGGTTGCTAATCTCGTATCAGTAGTAGACAGTGAGATATATTGACGTATGAAGTACTGTGGCATATATTAGAATGCACGTGGTGTTTCGAAACCACTCGGCTCCCATAATCTAATGAAATTTACTTTATTTTTACATTACTGTACATGAGGAAAACGTGTTATTGTTTCGAGAAAAAAAACAACACTAATTACCGACACACCGCAGCGGGACGTAGGCGTGTTACATCACACTAGTCAAAATCTTGTAAAATACCCAAAATTACACTTCAGTGACAACTAATGCAACGAAATTAATTTAAAAAAATCTAAAACTTCTTAAAAATCGTACACTTTGGGTTGCGAATAACTGTAATGAAGAAAAATTAAACTAAATTTAACTATTTTTTCAACCAAATTTTTGTCTAAAATTCTGATTATTTTTCTTCCTAAACTGCCTCGAATATCCTTGATTTTGTGTAGTTTTTGTATAATGTCATGTTTTTTATATCACTGATTGAAATTAACAAATAGGTGGGTTTTTAAATTAGAGGTTTTGATTCAATTCGATGCGTTTTTAAAGAGCGTTTCCTTCAAATTCTTTAAATTTTGTTAATGCGTTGGACGTACTAGAGTACTAGACAGTTGACGCGACTATGATGGGAAACCTAGCTAAGATGGACGGTAAGATCCATTGTCTCGTTCTTGCGAGGATGACGAGGCGCAGTGTGGCAGATACGTCGCCGTACTAGCAATTTCACTCTGCAGCGGACAGGTGCTCAATCTTGCTCGTTCGCGACACACACAATAACAACATATTGGCTCGAATTCACGCGTGGCGTACTCATAACGGTTATGAAACCAGTAGCACGGAATTGCAGATCCATGACATTAATCAAACTGAAAAATGGAACTATCCTACCTGTGCTATAAACGTAGTCATTTGACTTAAGACTAGAGGATATGACGAACTAGATATTTTGAATTTTGAACCAGTATGCAAGACTATTTAGTATAAAATGAAATGTAAATATTGTATATTTTAACGAATTATCGCAGATGAAAAAAAAAATGTAACATTTATTAAAATTTTAATTCAATGTTCATGTGTGGGTGCAGGTAATAGAGTGTGAACTCCCAAGAGGATGGTTTAGGCGGTAGCATGTTTTAGACTTTCAATCACGCGTAATAGGACAGGGACTGCAATTGGTCACGAGGAACTACAGTTAATTATTAGGCATAAGGAATACATATTGCAAAAGTTAAATAACATGTTTTTTACAAGTCACCGTACTGTGTCTACTCGACCAGTGGCGGCTCGTGGGTTGTTGTCAGGTAGGGCTGCAGTTGCCAAGAGCTGTACAGGGTTGTGCGCTGGTTGACTACAGCCACTGACACGCTGATGTGCAGGTGTCCCTTACTACTGAGTGGTCACAACACATCTAGTAGCCGGCAAATATATCATGCTCGTTGGTCTACGGCGCGTTCATCAAGACTGCACAGTTCCTACAATTTTCAGCCCCACCTGGCAACAACCTACGAGTCGCAACTAGCCCCGACCACAGAATATTTAGGAATACAGAAGTGGAATATCCGGTAGGATAGCAAACTCAAGTCTCACACTCCAGAAAAATGGTGTCACTTGCCAGCAACATGGCGGAAACGCCTACCACCAATCAGCGTTAGGTGGCTACCTTGCTAGTCGGCAGCCAAACCAATAGTAAACCTGTCGCAACATGCAGGAACCAAAAAAATGGGGGCTGGTATACACCATTTCATATAAGTTTGGATGAATCTGACAGCAACTTATGGGCAATAATTTGTAATATTTTGTTATTTGTGTCACTACACAAGACAAACTTTGCAGTACAAATGCTGATTTGGACATATCAGGTTAATTTTAGAGCTAAAAATGTCTTGCATTGTGCAACAAATCACAAAATACTGAAAAATTATTGCCAATAAGTTGTCAAATTTATCCAAACTTATATGAAATTGAGTATATCAACAACCTCGGACAGGTTCGCCCGTATCATATGAGCCGCCATCACTTCACGTCTGCATTACTATGTATTAATTTATCTACTATACTCTGTCCACTCTAAGGTTGCAGCAGAAATAAAAACTGCTAACGAAATAAATCAAATCAACTGAATTATATCTTGATTCCTCAAATTGTGATTGTGTCGTAACAAAATTTTCTTGAATTTTTCAATGTTTCAAATTAAATTTATTTTGTGTAAAAAATTTTTATTGTCATTCTCTTGAATGAATTAGCTGCAACCTTAGAATGGATAGAGAATAGCAGCTACTCACTGGAGTAGCAGGCAAAGAACGAATGACGGAGCTTGATTGTGCTCTGAAAAATGGATTCTACCATGCGGGTCACTTAACTCGCGAAATAATCCTTTTCTTACAAATTGTTAACTAGCCTATCAAATGCTGGTGTGAGATATGTGTAAAATTAGAGGAACATTACTAAAATAACAATAAATGTAATTCCAGTATTGATGTATTTTGCAACACAAATTTCAAGACTTCGCTGATACATCTTTCAATGGGAGTTAAGGACACCACTAGGTCAGCACGATGAAGTTTCATGGGAATTTATTAAGTAATTTGCCTGTTATGTGCAAAAATTAGTCATAGGACCTACATCATAGTCAAAGTAGCCAATCATTGAACATCGATAGAAGGCGAACTAATTGTCCGATTCCAGATAAATCCAATGAGCCGGTGTATACCATTGTCATGATTTTTGGAAGAACTGTGCGATGAGAGTGCATTACTGGATTTAGTTGCTTGGACATACTCCATTGCGAAATAATGAAACACATAAATAAGAAGAGTTTGCTTTAGTCAACAGTATACATGCATAACATAAAATTCAAAAAATGGAATCCGGTCGAACAAAACAAGGACAAACAGATAATAAATGAAAATTATAAAAATCAAAAATAACCCAAGACACCACCACCAAGGCAACCCAAGCGTGGGTATTAAATGGTTTCTGTTTGTCCATTTGCCAAAGTAGAACTGATACTTACATATACATACGTATGCACCTTATACTCTTGAAGTTACGTTGAGGTTCTATTACGAACAGGCTATGAAATAACTATTTTATGTCCGCCGCTTGGTAGGCATGTAGGTAGTGCGCGCTCTCTTTGTCCAGTTTCTAAGACTTGTTTTTTTCGTTCGTTACGATTCGTATTTTCTCTTATCGCATCCTGTGTATAATTTGAGCTCTCAGTAGTCCTGTATTCAACTGTGAAACCCGCCTAACTGGGTAACCACCAGCTGGTTAATAGTACAGAAAGCTAGGTGTTCTTGTGTGCCCTGAAACGAAGTATGTCTTAAGACGCAAGATTACTTAAAATAGTTTTTTTTGTTAAATTTCACGATACCATAAATGTTATGCCAATTATTTGAAAAAAAAAAAAAGTCCAAGCAGGCAATAGAGAATGTGTTACCATTTATTTTAAGTTCATATTTGTTTACAAAGCTTTGCTGTTTTGATCTCCGAAATCGTACTTGTTGCTTTCAGTATAACATCAGTACATATAGATATCAGTCTGCTGAATAACGTTTTATGTCATTAGTATGTCTGAATGTCAAAATTAAGACATTAAAATTTGTTAGAAGTATAAGCAAACATGAAAATCAATAAATAAAGAAAATTGCCTTTTTAAGGGAATAGAATAAAAAAACACAGTATATAGTATTAATCTAATATTTATAAAGTACTGAAAAGCATTATCGTAATCGGCTTACCTATTATGAAGACACATTAAATGGAATGTTGCTCGCGAGACGTGGTGACAATGTTTGTTTACGTCCCGTTGTTCCATTTCCGCTGGGCGAGACATATCGCCTAGTCGCAGCATGATACAAACCTCAGTTCAGTCCGTAGCTTTTATTCTTCCTCATTAAGGTCTGTGACTACGAGAAGCTTCTGCGGTTCTGCTGATCCCTCCCTTCTCGTGTTCCGCTCCTTCTTGGTCGGACAATGCTCCACCACATTTCTTCTCTTTCTCTTTTCACGAAGACGAGAGAAGCACCAGTGCTGGATATTACATTTCTTTGTAGTATTTTGAGGCACGTTTCTGTCATACTGGCGAGCTGGTAAAATGATCGCTTCGGAATGAACATTTCCTTGGCAGCTGAGATACAGAATCCCATTACGTTTTTTAAGCGAGTGAATCGTACAACATTGACTTGGTCGGTAAGAACGTACTTCAGTATTAGTGGGCTTTACTCGAACATCATTTCCAACTGCCTTGCTTCTGATCGCTTCATAATAGTACGGGACGTTTTTTTTATTTCAAATGCTTTGGACTTAAAAGTACGGAAAAATATATGTCCTATATGTTTATATGTCTAGGTTATTAATTTTTTTTTTAAAGTCAGTATTTTGAGGAAACGATCCTCACATCTAGAGGTACAGAAATGTTTTTTGGACATAGGTCCGAAAACGCACAGTGTCTGCCCAAAGGTCACGTGACGTATATTACATATCACGCTGTCTGGATCATGTGAAATGAATACTACATCGCACAATGCCTACCGCCCAATTTACCTGTATGTGTGTGTCTATATATATATATATATATATATATATATATATATATATATATATATATATATATATAGACACACATACACACATATTCACACAGGTTGATTCGCGAAGTGTAACCATAACACGTAGGACTTATTTCCTACATAATTTGAAGCCAAAGTTGTAGAATGCACCTCTGTACTATTCCCGGTATCATCAAAGTATTCTAATAAAATGCAGAATTAAATCAATCGGTTATGTTTTGTCAGACCGTATTGTTTGTATTCGAGCATCAACAATTGCAGATAAACCATGCACGAGTCAAGGGCCTCGTGAATTATGCAGATTGTTTATGCTATTCCGTGTGAAATGTATCCCGTTGGTAAACTATACGTAGCTGTACAACTACGATTTTCATTCGAGGAACCCATATGTATTTGATACTTTTTAATAATAAGTCCTATTTACGGCGGTAAGTCGTCATGAATCAACCTATTTATAAAACTTAAGCAAATGTTTTTTTCTGTTTTAGTAACATTTGCGTACTAAAGCTCTTACGAAATTATGGCAGGTAAAATAAAAGGATAAACAGATAAAAATCAGAGAGCCCAATAGAACTTTTTGAGAGACAAGAACGCCGAGTCTACTATTTGAATTGCTGTATTAGTTCACATAAAAAAGACTTTTCTCTCACTTAAGAGGGTTTCTGTTAGGCTATAATAATACTTCAATGACAGTTAATATGTTCAGTATTAATGATATAAAAATAATTTGAATATGTTCTGTAAAACCAAAAGTTAAGTGCTAATATTGTGAAATAAAAAGTCGAACTGATGAAGCTATCAACCCGAGATATTAGTTTTCAGGGTGCTTTTTTAAATGAGCAGTTTTGCACGTTGGAGGTTCAGAAGCGAAGGAGCTATAAAGGCGACACATGCAATATTTCTGTCGTACCGAAGGAACTAATTGACAAGAGATAACCCTGTCTTTGCATTGTTGGAATGCCCGCAGCGGAGTGGATTGTATGCACAGCGGGCCATTTATAATCAATCTGGGTACTATAATTTATGTACGAAAAAGTATTTTTTTATCTCAGCTCGGAGGCTTGGAAAAAGTATTTTTAGTGCCCCTAATGACATCAGATGGCCTAAGATATTTAACAACCAAATAAGACAGGTATTTTGATTCATATTAGCTGCGGAAAAGATAAACTGTGTGTAAATATGTGTACTGTTACCAACAATTTTATATTTGTGGTGGTTTTATTCAGTCAAGAGGTTGGCATGGGTAGGGTAAAATTTCAGCTTAGAACGTTCACATTGTAATCCGAGTAAAGTTTCCAAACGTCCAAGAAGTAACGACAGCTCACACGTAAACACTACAGAAGTAGTATTTGTTTCTGATAAATAGTAGCCATTTTCATTACGCCGCCTATCACGCACTTAAAATGCGTTGTAGTGTACATAACTAAGCTTTTTTTACGAAACTGTTCCACATGTCGCCATTGTATCAATAAACGTAGGGAAAATACACTTCAAACTAGGACGAAAAGATAGTTTCGACGCATTACGACAATTGAAAGATAATTCAGGAGTCCCTCAAAATAGCTAAGAACAGCTTTTTCAACCGGGTATATCTGGAAAACTACTCAAAGGATTCGTGTGAAACTGCTCTAGGAACATGCAATGTGCTTTGCTTAAAACTTTACCAATAAAAATATACGATCACCACTGAAAATGTCAGTCAGACGATGATCTACGATACCACTGCACACTGTTTGAGTGTCTTTCGATCGATGTAATACAGCACCAGATGAGCCGGTCAACATCGCCCTTGAAGCCATGCCACACTCACACAAACACACAACCAGCTGGCAGGTCCGTCGGCAGGATTTGCGGGCCCCTATGTAAGTAAGTCTTCCTGGCCCCATTCCATCATTAATTCATTCCCCCTCCCCTCTTCTACCTGAGACACAACTCACTGTTTGTACAAGCGTTACCACCCTCAATCCATTGTCACCACCTACCCAACATACCACCCAGACAGAGTCCCTCGCTTCCTCACCACAACCTGACACAATGAGCAATATTAGCTCACTGGCGTAACTGCCGTAGTGTGTTTGATATTTTTATTTACTTTGTCACAATGCTTGATTCTGTTCAACAGTTCCAATAATTAATTAGACTTTTTATTGTGTGTTTACATAAATAAAAATAAAATTCAATGCCAACCAGCGCCGGGCCCCTATTGATCCTAGCCCGTGTGCATTTCCCCCCACCCCCTTCTTTCCATTCTTTCGACTGTCAATTCGGAGTCTGCACACAGTGATATTTGGCATTGTAGCATTTATACATTAATACCTTTTATTTTATTCCAAACAATGATTTCACACTGGGGAAAGGATGAAAGCGTTGGCCAGTATTGGTTTCAGGAACCATCCCTGCATGGAGAAAGTCCAATCTTGCGCTCCACGTCCAGGTATTGATATGTGCATGCTACGTTAAGTAAACGCATAGAATCATATTTAGACAGCTCGAGATTATAACCTGCACTCATGGTATGCATAGTAAGATAAATAAGACATCTGAGGAGTGCATGAGCACGGGAAAAAGGTTTTGTGGCAGTTACAACATGTTTTGTTGGTTTTGTTGGTATTTACACTGCCAAATTTATTTAGTGAGCACAACATCAACATTTTGTTGACATCACTAAATTATTGTGGCCACCGCAAAAATATTTTGTGGCTACTACATAATTTTGCAGGGAAGACTTCCTACAAAATATTACTTTCAGTGAGAGGACTACTGTGTTGCCACATTGTGCATATATAATGTCATCGTACAGCATTTTTCCACCGACATTTTCGTCTCCAATGTAGCCCACACTGAAAGAAAAAAATTTGTTGGAAGCCTTCCCTGCAAAATAATTTTGTAGCATCCAAAAATATTTTTGTGTTGGTCACAATGTTTTGGTGGTGTCAAAAATGATTTAATAGTGACCACAACGTAAACTTTGCAGAGTAAATAACCACAAAATATGTTGTAGCTGTCACAAAATATTATTTTCCGTGCAATATTCGCGTAATATGCTTATTAGGTGTTTATATCTGGCCACCCTTAACGCTACCGTTTAGTTGTGAGAAAATATTTACAATATGTACGTACTTTCTTAACATCTCTATACGTTGGTGTGCAAAAATGTTCAAATAATGTTTACAGTGTAGACGTGCACGGTGCTCTTAGGACGATCCACCAAGACTAGCCTGATTGTCCGTCAAAGTTATTTTATCCTCTGTCTCTGGATATCCCCTTCGAGGCCGACCCAGTATTACTGGAACCTCGTCATCTAATCCAGTCTGCCCCGAGCCGAGATATTCCCAGGTGGTGTGTGATCACTTCTTGATCTCCTTAGCTGACCAGGAACTTGGGACGTTCTATCGGGCAAGTCATAGTGAAAGAGGAGCTATCATTGTGGGCAGGAGATTTCCTCGAAAACTTTTTCACCAGCACTAGTTTCAATACCGTAGTGTAAATATGCAGCTATTCTTAATGCTTAGAGATGATGGTTTATCGCGGGAAAACTTGACTGTTTGCTGGTTTCGTTGCCTTACCTGCACATCTGCAGCTTTGCTTCGTGATTAGTAGTTAGATGTGTTTAAGAGTCCGCGTCACTTAGATTGGTGCATTTTTGTTAATTCCTCCCTGATTAAAACTCTGGCAAGATTTAATTGAAAATATTTTAATAGTGACGTAGTTAATTGCATTGCCTTGCATTACGTACATTGTATTAGAACAATTGAAGCGTAGCTAGGAAGTAACTAAGCAGATTTAAATTTTTAGATACAGATACTCTGTCACCAAATGATAAACAGTAAATAACTCCCAGAAGCTATTTCATCAAATAATACTCACGTAACAGTAAAATATAATGCTTCTTTAAAGAAACACTGCCTGTTATTCGTCTTATCCTTCATTTGTTAAACGAAACTTAATATTGTTAACAAAATAAGTGACGCAGCCTCTTAACTCTCAGCGTCTTGAGGTTCTGTCCGCAAATCACAGACACGTGGTCTCGCAGTTAATTTACTTCTGATAGGCACAATCAGATGAAAAATGACTCTGCACAAATTACCTTTGCCAATAACAATAAAACACAGCTGTATATGTACGGCATTGAAAATCTTTTCGCGAAAATTTACTGTCCTACGTATTACTACAAGTGATTGTTACTACACGAAACAGTCAAATTTCGATTTTGATGTTAGTTTTGTTTTTTAATTAATAATTCTTACGTTTAAGTTAAAATATATAAATATTATTTACACAGTCATTACACTGATAATACCCAAACATATGGGAATTATTGTACTGCTTCAGTAGCTTTAACGGTTATACCCGCCATGCTGACCGCCAGTGAATTTAAATAAAAGAAATGCTGTTATCAAAAGTATTTCTTCTAAATGTATCAGTTGGACTTAGTGAAGCAATAGGGAATCAACACACAAAGTAATTTCTTCTGAGATAATCATACCAAGTAGAGGGAGAAGATCTGACATACTTCCTCTATAAAGTACAAGTATTTCATCATAATACATGCGACAGAATAAGCACAGAAGGTTTTGGTACACAGAGTAAACTTTGACCTTAAAGATCTCGGTTCTAGTGAATGTGGAATACTTAACCCCGTTCAATTTAAAAAGCAATTCTTAAAATGTATTCTACATAAAGTTCTTTAAAGAATACTGAGACAAGAATTAATTTTCAAGGGGAAAATTATACACTCAAAATAACATATACATAAATGGTGAATTTTAAGGATAGATTTTAGATATTAAGTATTGTTGCATGCTGTGGTTCTGAGGACCGGGAGGTTGGAAGCTGTGTCGAAACACCTTATGGACTAGCCCATGATTCACAAGCCGGACGACTATGTGGTGGAAGTCACACCGAAACTACGTCATAGAGACCTGTTTCAACTGTGTCTTAACCCTACGAGACCGGCCTTCGAGGCTCAAGTCACGTCCCAAGCATGATGTAATGTCCATTTTTAGACCCCTGTAATTCGGTGAATCCCCGGAGTTTGACTGAGTAAATAAGCCCGAATCGACAGATTTGGAGAGAGTTCGCAATTTGTCGTGCTAGAAGAAGGTGCTATGTCTGTGGAGAGAGACTGGTGAAGACATCTTGGTGACGTCGGAATATACTGTGAAGCTGCAGGCACATGCCTTCGGATCAGTATTGGGCGGAACAAGAGGACTGCTGCTGAGGGTTGTCGGACAAAAATGAGGTGTGCGACGGGAGTAGAACCGAAGCTCTCAAGAGTGAAGACAGTGGTGCACTTTGGGTGCTGCGCAGCACATGGTGAGCCATCAACACTTCGGACTATTAAAGTTGAACATTGGTACTATTTTAAAGGCTGTTGATTGGATTTAAGGCTGAAATTTGATTGTGATTTGTAGTCTTTGATTAATGATAAATATTTTTGTGCTTTAATTGTCAAAGTTAATTAACGTTTCTGTGGTACAGTATTAATTGTGTGAATAATAAAGGTTGTTGTGAAAGTTGTATTTTTGTAAGCTTTGTGAGGTAGTAAATCAAAACTTAGTTAAACAGTTTTCTTGCTAATTATAAGACCTCTGTCCCAAAGAGCTCAGAGAATTGCCCACATGTATATTTTTGCTAAGCTTGTAACAGTATTAATCTCAACATCGCTGTAGTACTTCAGTAAGGCAGTATACTTACAAAACTGCTTATTCAGGTATCCTTTGTTTTAAAAAAAGTTGTCTTATAAATGATAAGTTGAGTAATATTTGACATTTCTTTCCTATTGGAAACTCCTTGGCTAAAAGTTTAGTACATACAGGAGGTCAGAGGACTGTCAGAGGACAGCGAGAGGAAAGAGTAAAGACAACGGAGAAGATAGGTCGGGCATGTGACACTAGGGTAACTGTGGAGGCTAGGCTTGCCCGCAGCTCGCGAGACTAATGAGGCAGCTGTGTGGCGCGCGCTCTGCTCATTATCATAACGCCGCAATTAGCCTCGAGATAATGCAGCACTCGTTAGCGCCGACTCAGTTGTTGCTACACAGGCAAGCCTTCCCTTCCCCTCCCTTCCTCATACTCGTGTACGCTCTCGCCTTTAAAAATATGGTCCCTGCACTAGTAATGTGCGTAGGGGAAATATTTGTGGCGCGTGAGAATCTTTGGATCACAGAACTTCAAGACACTGAGAGTTAAGAGGCTGCGCCACTTCTTTGGTTAACAATATTAATTTGTTCTGTTCTGTCCGCAAATCACAGACACGTGGTCTCGCAGTTAATTAAGTTCTAATATGCTCAATCAGACGCATTTTTACACTAAGGTATAGAAACAAGTGCTGGTGAAAAAGTTGTGATGTCACGAAAGGTTGTTGGATCTTCACAGAGTATGAAAGTAATAGATGAGACACCCTGCTATTGGCTGGTCTGAAAAAATGAACTGCCAATAGGAAGACACTGTAAGTAGAGTCCAAAGTCGCTTTAGTGATGTCACTCCCCTCCCTCCCAATGGCCTCCATGTTGGATGTGTGTGATTTTTATCTTGGTCAATTCAGGGTTACCGACGGTCAAATGTCGAAAAATTCCTAAATATTTCCCAAATTTCCGGCCGGGGACCGTGACGTATCAACATGGCTTCACAAATTCTCTCCCTTCAATAATCCTCTTAATCCCCACCCCCTTTACTTTCTTTGCTCCTTCCAGTGAACCGACCAAAACAACTTGCACAGCCTCTGTCCTGTAAGACAAGACTTAAAATATTCGTTATCGACTGTCCACTCACCTCTGTCTATTACAATATCACATATTATGTTTGCATTCTGCCTTCCAGTTATTTTAGAACTCCTGTTTAGTAGAATAATTCGAATTTTGTGGGTACCTAACACGTTGAGGAAGACAGTGGGACATACGTAGAACAGAAACATGAGTAAACAGATATATATATATATATATATATATATATAACTTGGCAAGTTAACAGTTTTTATTATTTAATAAGGTAAATATTGTATGTTATAGGCACGGTCGTAGAAGAACAGGTCTGGACACTCGCCTGGAAACTTGACCCCCTTGTTGTTTGGCTGTAGTTCGTCAAGTTACCGCGAATGTCGTACTTTTTGGCGCTTCAGTTATTGCGGTCGGACTCAAACTCCGACAAATTTTTCCATTGTTAAATTTATAAAGTAAATAAAGATTGCTGGAGCCATGATTTAAAATTGTGAGTGAAGGAAGTATTTCATTAATTGATAAAAAATACGTTTTGATAAATTGTTTATCTTAGTGGGAGGGAAATGGGCGGAGTTTAGTCCGACCGCTCTAACTGAAGCGCCAATAAAACACAATATTCTCGGTAACTTGGTGAACTGCAGCCAAACAACAAGGGGGTCAAGTTTCCAGGCGAGTTTCCAGACCTGTTCTTTTACGGCCGTGGTCATAGGTAAAGACCCGGAAATTAAGTTAGTATATATTATAAATAATAGCGCATCATCTAAGGAATCGTCAATGAATGTGTAGTAAAGGCTATAGTTGTCGACAAGAAGTCTGTACGTCAGTTACATTTCTTGCGCCTAGAGACTATCGAGGAGGCACGAGGTTGGTGCTGTATTGTCCTTATTGCCCTGGCACTTATTGGATGCGAACGCGAAAAATACGTCCAGCCAAATCACCATCTATATTTTTAATGTTGACTACCCAGGTCAAGTTAGATATTTCTTTACAAAATGGGAACAAAAATACCGCTCTGTATGGTACAAAACCATGTTTATGGCTTTACAAACTGTCATCTTCAGTGCCAAACACTTATGAGTCTGATGTTGTTTCGCAAATAACTGAACACTTACGACATGAAAAAAAGTAAGTTTCCGCAGAAAACAAGTCATCTTTTGTTGAACTAATATAAAAGTGAAAATTTACAATCGCTAAACATATTTAATATTTTGCTAATTCCGTTGCTTCGTAGGATTGATTAATATGCTTGTAATTAGTCATCGACCATGTGAACTTGAACATGACGCAGGATAAACACAAACTGCAGAAAGGAGAAACTGAAAGTACACTGGTTACCAACGGAACTCACTGCAGCATCGCTGTGGAACAAATCATCTCTTTCTAGTTCCCTGTCTCACTCTCGAACCAAAACAAGAAGAAGCTCGTGAAATTAATTATCTTACCACTGGGTTTCATTCTCATGCGGATTTATCATCAGGTGGCTCTGGCATATTGATCTATAGTGAGTGGGAAAAGGAGGAGGGCCAAAGGAAGAGAAATAAAGGAAAAGATAAAATGTGCGCGAGTGTGTAAAAAAGGGGGTTGCCCATCACATTCATTTTTCACTCTGTTGAATCTCTCTTTAAGCCACGCTTTGTTCCCTCCACGCGAGGTAACCATAGGGAAAAAAAAAGAACATATCTGCTTACCTCTTTTATTATGATTTTTGTTTGTAGTGCAGCCATCATTTTTACCTGTGCAACATTAATTTCTTAAAATATTATTCTGCCTGATTTAGTCTATGTATTACTTTTTAATGAATTACTTCTGTGAGATATTTCATAAAAATTGGTTCTGCCATGGCTGTAGACGACAGTCAAGTAAGACGAACATGAACGTAATAAGTGAAAACGTATTTAATGCATGGGTTTCTACGTTTATTTCTCTAAAATTGTATTGAACGTTAAATTAACTGAATATCACCGAACCTCCCAAATTATAGTCTAACTATTTCTAGACTTTTTTTTTCAGATTGACTTCAACCTGTACAGAATATTAGTGTTGGGTGCATTTTATAACATTATGGAAAACACGTATAGCCAGCCTTGTAACGCTACAGTGATGTAGCATATAGTGTGTGTGAAGTGAATCGCAGATTGAAATATATAAAACGTTTACGGCTCAAATGTCTCGGAATTTGATAATATGTGATATTAAACAAAAATTGTAGCCATACCAAACCATTTTATAGGCACGTTTTGTAGGCATATTTTATGACACGAGCGAGTGTTGTTGTATCGATAAATCACCACAAAATAATAATGATGATAATAGTATGACACAAGAATAAACGAAGTTCGACTTTGCAAACTATGTTGTTTTCATCGGACTAGGTTTCTGTGAGTGAGTCAGATTTTGGTCAGCGCTTAACATCGAAGTCTTTAGCGCTGGTGAGTGTGGAGCAACGCCGGAATGAAAGGGCGGAGGAAATAGGAGATCCCCGAGAAAATCCGCTGACCAGCGGCATCGATTCCCACATGCGAAAATCCAGAGACCTACCCCGCCGGGAATCGAGCCCGGATCGCCTTCGTGGGAGGCGAATGGTCTGACCACTCGGCCACCACGACCCCACTGGTCTTATATGTGTTACACATTTAAGAACAATTAATACGGGTGTTTTTTTTTTTGTTTCAAATTAATTTTCTTGTGTTTTTTTTTGCTTAGTTTTGGATTTATACAACAGCTCAAGAACTTTCACTAGCACTGGGGATGTATTTTAAATTGTTTCATTTTACACACACGCTCGTTGTAAAATAGTGCGGAATCTATAAAAAAAATAATAATTTTCTACCAAAACTTCAAGCACTGAGGAGCTCCCATTTTGGAAACGTCGTGACATAGAAGAAATTAAACGGTAATTATTTCCCACTTGGTCATGTCGGATATCCCAAATCAAGCTTACAGATACCCGTGTTGCGCTTATAATTCATCTCTTTCTTGAAAGTTGGTTTTGCACATGCTTATTGTATAAATATACACACTCAACAGCGCCAGTGTCTTTGGGAGGCTAGGAAGCATAGAGCCAAGAGTTTAAATCCTAGGAGCTATATGTTAATAGTAATATTAGTATTTCGGCCACTCCCTAACATACTATTGGCATCAAAGTGGACGTGTCAGTAAGTCAAATGAAATACCATACCACAAGGAGCCTTGCGATTTATAACTGCTGCTGGGTGTCAAGTTACCAGTTGTGTTGCAGGCTGCAGTGCCGTAACTAGAATATTCCACAACACGTAGATATGTTCAGAAGTTATTTTTGAGCAACTTCTTGAGCGAAAGCTCCATGTGGTTGCATGTCTGCAGATAGTTTCGCAAAGCTGGTAGAAGGCGCACTTACGAATTACGACCATTTTATCTACACCCAGCACTTAGAGAACCACATTCATAATTCACTGAGACACATGCAATAATTGGCAAGTGACGTTAACTTATTTTCAGAACATATATCCTGCAGATCGAACATATGGGTGCGTTGTTCACTATTCCGGTAAGTTATATAAATAAATATATGTGCGTGTGTGTTCAGTATACGACCTAAATAAATTGGCTTTGTGGAATTTTAAGGGGGGGGGGTCGTCCCAGTGGCCAGAGCACTCGCCTTCCACCAATGCGACCCGGGTTCGATTCCCTGCAGGGTCGGTCCGTGGATTTTCACATGTTGGAATCGTGCCGGACGATGCCGTTGGTCGGCGAGTTTCTCTGTGATACCACATCACCCCCCCCCCCCGCCTCAGCATTCCGGCGCTGCTCATGCTCACACGTCACCCCTCACCAGCTCTAAGGTGAGTGAGTGAGCGAAATATTTTGGTCAGCACTTAACATCGAAGTCTTCGGCGCTGGTGAGGTTGATATGAGGTGAGTACGGGGCAGCGCTGGAATGAAGGGGCGGGGGAAACGGGAGAACCCAGAGAAAGCCCGCCGATCAGCGGCATCGTCCAGCACGATTCCAACGTGTGAAAATCCGTGGACCAACCCCGCCGGGAATCGAACCCGGATCGCCTTGGTGGGAGGTGAATAGTTTGACTATTCCGCCACCGCCCTCCCCCACTCCCCTCGCTAAAGACCCAGATATTAAGTGCTGACCAAAATCTTTTCACTTTATTGAATGGATTATCGATAAAGGCGGGAAAATTTCATGGTTTCATTTACCTATAGCCCAGCCTCAATGCTATCAGTGTAGTCAAGTAGATAGCAGCTGTTCATTGGCTGCTCGCTGACATAGTGATGGCACACGATTGGTCCTGCATTTAGTTGTATTTTAGCTAGTTTAGCGCCCTCAAGGAAGTGTAACATCAAGGTCCTATTGCTCATGTGACACGAACCTACAGATGTTTGGATTTCGCCTTGTGCCTAAAAGAAAACGCGAAATTTTCCATCCCGTAACTATCGAACTCATAATAATTTAATCTATTAGTTTAATTTCTATTAACTAAGGTATACAGTCAAATGGTAACATACGAGATGTGTTAGAAGGTAGACCATTCGTGTTCGGGGACCAGGTTTAATTCCGCGCACGGTCCACCTGGATTTTCACGTGTAGGAACCGTGCCGGCCAATGCCATTGGTCGTCGGGTTTTCTCGGGGATATTCCTGTTTCCCTCAACAATTTTCGGCGCTCATTCATTCTTACCTCATACAATCTCTCACCAACGCTCATAACCTCGCTGCTAAGCGCTGACCAAAATATCTGCCCTCACCGTTCGTTTTATCAGGTCTCGAAGCGCAAAGGATGAGTTTCAATCAAACTGCAGTGAATTATGGACATGACTATGCAGATCGCCTTATTTTGGATCTAATTGGTTCTAAGACTTGGTTCACTTTCATTCAATGGCACTTCTTGGATGCAGTTTCTCCATAGAATAGCAGAGATCCTCGATGCTGTTGTCTAGCGTGAGGCATAGGGCTGTCTGAATATGCACACTGACAATTCTAGTGCCGTACAACTAATGAATCTTGACCACCCCAAGACTCATATAGTACTTAATAGTGAATGTTTGAACTATATACAGAACTGTGGAATCGTCAGTTTATAGCGCCCACACTAGACCTGGTGACAGCGGTATTTTGTACTATTATATTTAGAAACTCAACATGTACATAATATCTGTGACGCGCAATAGTGTAAGAATGGTTATGTTTTCCAATTGCAGAAGTTGGATTCGTAGAAAATAACAGTGCTTATTTTGTGGTGTACATGCTTTAAGGATTATTTATTTTTATTCAAACGATCACTGAATTACTATTACAAGCATACTGCATATGTTTTGGCAACAATTTTTTTTGTGTTAGGGATATTTATTGCCTAAATATTATACACTAACATATCAGTTTGTTACGGAATCTTTAAGTCTAAATGTACTTCGGAATGTTCTGACAGTTGTTTCGCATTGTAACTGAAGAAGGCATAACGGAACCTCAAGAGCTACAGAATATATTTTAATAGTTACTGCAAACCTCACTTATAGTATATCATGACAAAAATGTAAGAATTTTTTTGTTTACACGAGGTAATAAATGAAGTAAATAATAATTATTGTACTTGCAGCTAGAATTCAATGTTTGCAACCTTATCATTAGTGTTTCTCCGGAATACCTCGAGTAACCCTATATGAAGACTAAAAAGTTAGCACAAAATTATCACCCATTGACTATGCAATGTTGAACAAAACATAAATGCACCAATAAAAGTTTGTGTGAATCTCCCAAGAGCGATATTATTTGTCAGATAAGCGCAAATTTTAGTTTATTCGGGGATATACTTTAGAAGCTCAACATAATGAATCTGAAAAATGCTTTTGAAATGTTTTCGAACTGAGTTTGAGTGAAGATAATTATACGCACTCGTAATCTGTGGAATAAACTGCCTTGACATACACGAAGACTCAGAGAAAGAAATAATAATGTAAGTGTTGAAAATGTTTAGTTATTAAGTTTTTGCTACGTTAATTATGATGGCAAATAAAGAGTATTTATTTATATGTAATGTTTAATCTTAATGTTATTAAAATTATCGGATCTATTCAACACATATATGGTAAGAATTGACGCAGTAGTATTTTTCATATTTCTTACTTCTTCTCAGTGTCAGTTGTGAGACCTTCTGTATATGTTTGAATCCTTAGGCCATTTCGTAGCATTGTTAAGTGAACCGTTGATGAAAAGGAGAAGGGGAGGGGGTTAATACTTCTTAACTGCTGTACATGCAGATATGCTCGTTTGTTAGAGCCGAAGACTTAACTGGAGAAATATATTACAAACTTTCATTCTCCAGACTTGTTGTGTTGAAGGATATTTCTGAGCACTGGGAGTAAATCCGCTTAGACTTTTCACGTCATAGGTTTTGATTCTTTTCCTTGCCCTTTGAACAACTGGTGTTCCTTACTCAGATTGTGATTCCGGTCCTTGACGTAATACATTTCTGTTTGACGGCAGGAAAAATTGCTTGATTCTGTCTTTCTGTTTTGTTTATTTTGCACACTTATTTTTCTAAATTCCTTATGAGAATTCGCGATGGTGGAGTAGATAACCAACATTTGAAGTTCGAAATTTAACCCGAGTGTAATCTATCCGTGTTCGAAATTTCAACTGATTGACTCCCGATCAACCCCTCGCTTACCTCACGAGCAGTAAGCGGCGGCTTGCAGACGAAATTCGCCATTTTGCGCGGGAAAATGTAAACAACAGACACAATCAAAACCACAACGAAGTGAGACTGGATGCACTGTATTCAAAATATCGAAGAAACAAGCACGAAACTAGTATGTGAGTAAAATAACGTGCAAAGAAAATCCACTGCAGACGTTGCATTTAGCAAAATATGGTTATGTAGAACACGTGTAGGTTGTTCTATTGCCGCCATTTTAAAACCCTGAACAGCACTATAGGACGTTCACGAATAACCTGGTGATCGACAAAATCTGGTCACGTCACTGAGAACCTACACTACTTCCGCGAGTGAATTTTCATAAGCGTCTGAAATTCATTGCCTTAGTCTGTCGCTGCCAACATGCAAATATATTTAACCATCGTTATTAAGAAATACACTAAACTATTACGCATTCACGCAAAATTGGCTTTAGGTACTGAACACGTCCGAGGTACAGACTAGATAGTAATACAGATGTGAAATGACGTGGCGGTACATTTGATACGGGTGAACTTCATCGCTTATTGGCTACCCGAGGTTGTTGAGGCCAGCCCCGCGTGTCTGGCTCGTGCATGTTACGACAGGTTTACTATTGGCCTGGTTGCCGGCTAGCAGGGCAGCCGCCTTACGCTGACTGGCGGTAGGTGTTCCCGCCATGTTGCTGGTCAGCGAAGCTATTTGCTGGCGCGTGTGACTGAGTTCGCCGTCCTACCTGATATTTCACTTCTGTATTCCTAAATATTCTGAGTTCGAGGCTAAGTAGAGTGGACGCTCTATGAGCGACTAAGGTGTAGGTCATTAGGAACAACGTGAGCACTAAAATTTTAACCGTTGAAAAATATCACTAGCCGTTACTGCATATAATTCAACTTTAACAGTTTCCTTGCAGCTTGTATGGTTGGCAGTAAAATTACGCTATATAGTTCCGTGTAATTCCCTGTTTAAACACAACAACACAGAATCAAAATCAACATTATTGCATTTCATATAATTGAGGTTAGAGATATCACGTCGTTAACCGTTACGCACGGAAAGATATGAATTGACTGAACATACAACTTTAGCAGGGCTTTATTGAGAGCTCACTTTATCCCGAACTACCTGTATGAACATCACGCTTCTCTGAACTGGCGAGAAGATTTATCATCAATACAGCGGATGGTATATCGCGAAAATGTTCTATGCCAACATATCCTTGAAAACGCTGTAGTTAATTACAACATTATGATTATGTGATGTACGTACATCTGACACAACTTAGCTGTCTGCAAACCAGTAACATGCATCAAATATTACAACAGCGTGATTCTTATTGGATCAGTCAAATAGGGCAACAGCTCCACATAAAAGCGAAAGCCAGTAATCTTGTGGTAAACTGAACGTGCGTTGAAACCCAGCAAACAGTCAAGTTTTCCCGCGATAATTCATCCTATCTAATTATCAATAACTAGAGACCTGAAAATGTCGCGCTTTCTTTTAGGCGCAAGCTAGAATTCAAGAAACTATGTGTGTATCACGTTCATGACTGGCCGTTGACTTACTCGACACTTCCTGGAAATAAACGAGCCAATAATAAAACTGTAACTGAATACAGGCCCATTTAACTGTGCCAGCGAGTAGCTAATACACATCTGCTGTCTGCACGATTTCATAGACTAGCCTACAGCTCAGTGATCCGCGAATTTTTCCCGTCTCTATCAATAACTTGCCTCTGAGACAAGCAGTGATGACTCATCAGTTCAAGTCGTATATTTACAAGAAAGGTATGTTGTGGTCCTCGCCTATACCTTTTTCAAAATTCTTAAATGAGACGATACGTACTAATATCGCGTTACTATCTGGTAGGCGAGATTCCCAAGTTTCTGTCTGCTCGTCTGACAGCTCATAATGGTCGACACTTCGTGTGGCATCTGTAGGACATTTTCAACAAATACAAGGTGGACTGTAAAATGCCTTCTGTCCCGTAATACTGGCAAACAAACATACGAAGGCCTGGGGCCGATAACGCCACGGAGTTTGCTCGGGAAGGTATTGGCCAATGAAGTCTAGTCTGTCCCTGATTTATAGCGCGAATATTGCACTGTGAAGCAAGATAGTGTTCATACCTGAAAAACATAGTAAAACACAATTTGAGTGATTTCTGTCTTCGAGAAATAAGCTTTGAAGATTATTTATTACGTTAAAATGTATATACCCGCACACACTTATTTTTGAGTATACATCACTCACCCGCAATGAGAAGTTTCGTAATGAACTTAATTATGTTGAAGCATTACACCACTGGGCAGGCAACAATTTAAGGCAGTTCAAGTGAGAAAAAATATTTATTGGCTTAACAGGTATGTAAGTATGAATGTAATGGAATAATTCAGTTGAATTTTACCCCGATCCACACATCTTATAATTTGGAAATTTTGCACGCGTATTAATAATCGATGACAATACAATCATTCCACTGCTATGATTACTGAAAAATGCCATCTGGCTGCGACAATAAAATTTATTTTAAAATAAAAATCTTAAGCAAACCATTTGGAAACAAATCATTAGGCCTACTTATATCTAGGGCCACGATTTTGTCGCGAAAAGATTTTTGCCACACTTTGTTTCAGTGACTCACGTGTACATCGGTAGTTCTGTTTCAAGGTTATTGGCAGCGTGTCTATGTTCAGACACGTTTCTCATTTGACTGCACCAATCAGAATAAGATTATTGTGAGTCTGTACGCCTATAATTTGCCAAGGCAAGTGAGAGTAAAATCATCCAACCACAGACGATGTAGCAGAGCTGCAGGTGTGCACATGACGCATCGAAACCAAATGTTGCAAAATTCTTTTCGCCATAAAATCGTGGCTCTACATATCTTCAATTTGGTTGTATTATTAATAAACTAAAAGAAAAAAAAACAAGCTTTTATAGCAATATGAACTAAAAAATTAAAAATAATCTTAAAATTAAACATAAAAACCTTGCGGAACAGGGATAAGCTGTCCCACAGTTCTGTATAACTAAAGTATGAATAAAGTTAAAATAGAAATAAAAATATTGACTAAAGTAACTTTAATGTAAACAAAAGGTTGGGGTACTCCCTGCTTTATTTTCACAATGACTCTACCTTCACGAATATCTAATAATGATATGCACTGGACAATCGCGAAAAGGTTTAAAATAGTCTCCAATAAACTGTATTATATTAACCGTGACACGTGTGAACAGTTTCGAAACAAATAACACAAGCTGTACAGTTCTTACTGGGCGTGTTGTAGAGAGAAAAAATGCTACAAATAAACGATAGCCAATGTTGATACGAAACACTCAGTGTTATATACGTCACGTTGGAGCCTAGCAAACAGTCAACTATTCCCGCGATTTTCCAGTGTCTCTACTAATGATAAATAATTTATTGCAACTGATAGAAACTGTGACTACATTGAATGTAATATTCGCAGGCCAACACGTAATGCCTACCTTCTGGGCTCTGGTCACCTGGACAGTAAATGTGAAACATAATGTAGGCTCCGGACCCAAGACAAGTGGTTGGGAGGCGGCTCCGTGGCGGTCAACAAGTCACGGTGCT
>PNEQ01058241.1:0-15511 GCA_003012365.1 Medauroidea extradentata | reverse complement strand
GAAAAAAAAATCCCCTGCCCCCCCCCCCGAAGAAAAGCCTAAAATGACGCGAGTGTCGACTGGTGTGTGCCCATCACGCGGTGACAGCAGGGGCGATGTGAGGTTATTCTTGGCGGCCAACATGTGCGCTGTTACGAGGCCGTTGCCGCGAGGATTGGGGAAGGACGTGTGCCTGAAGAAGGGAGACGGGAGAAGGCAGTTACTGAACTGATGGCGCCGTGAGCCAGGGCAAGGCTCGGGGAGAGGCGCCACAGACGACGACGGACAGTTTGACGATCGTTACTCCCGCCAGTTTTTGGGCCGCTTCCATCCGTGAGGTCCCACGCACAGTTTTTATACTCGAGGCTTGAGTTGACATGTTAAAAAAAATACGTGTTGTCACGGTAAGGTAAGTGGGCTTTATGACAGCGAGGTCACACAGCTTGGTACAATGACAGGAGCTGGGAGATGAATCGGCCATGGCTTGATTTAAGGCTTCGCTTTTTGGTTTTCCAGTGGTTTCGAAAATATTTTTGATACAAATTAATAAATGTATCAAATATTCATTCTTACAATTTTATATCATCGTTTGTATCTGAATTTTTCTGTTGCAATACATCAAACAGATTTTTAGATTTTTGCCCCTGAAATATCACATATTTTGTTGGCAAAATAAGCCTAAATGAAGAAAAATTATTTGTTGCTAGCAAACAGTACATTATTTTTAAAATTCCGCTGTGGCAAAATTGTGTATCGTATGACTGTACACAGTCTCAATTTTTTAAAGCATTTGGTTAAATAATATTTAAGTTATTTGCAATTGTTTGAAATAAATGAAAAACATAACCTTAAGGAATAAATTGCAGTACATTCGCCAGGAAGCCGTGAAAAACCCAAATCAGAATGGCCGGGCCGGGGATCGAACACGGGTAGTTTCGATCGTCAGTTTACTGTTTTAACTACTGCGTTCGGTACATAGAAGTATGGGATGTTGATGCTAAAGTAGCCACTCTTTTAAAAACCACCCAACGTTGCTTGCGATTCATTCAGACGATAGAATATTCAGAGCTGTCCAGAAGTGATGATGAAAATATAAGGATGAGACGTGAAAATGAAGATAACACAATAGATTCAGACGTAAACTAAGCCTTAACGAGATAACGTTAATTGTGTACGCTTATTGGGCCGCCAGTCGACTCTAAATGTTCGGAATATAAATGTGGTAGGGTTGTTTTTAAAGTGTGTGATAATGATAGCACAGTTTACTTGAGAATATGTTGACTTCGATAATTTTCGCGATATTTCAGTATCGCCAATATCGCCAAATAATGACCGTCTGACCATACAAGACACAGCACGCTGAAGTGTTCCCGAATGTACGCAGGAACTAAAAAAGTTCTCAATGTCCCACTGTGTCTACGCGTAAACAGTATCCCTCGAGCTTAGTTTATTTTATATTCGAATATTTCAAATTACATCCGTGAATGGGTTTCCATGTTGTGGCGGCTATTTTTGTTGAGCTAAAGTCGCTCCCACGGAGCGGAACAACCTAGTTTCCCTGTGTTACATCCAAACATTTTTTAAACGTTTTATTTCTCCACCGAGGCTTTTCAGTATCTTGATTTGATGAGCGAAGAAGCGTAAATACTTGAATTATAAAAAGTGTGCCATAATTTTCATGGAATTGGGGCGGAAAAATAATGAGGGGAAAATATCCCCTCAGTGCACTCGGTCGGAATGAAGCTAGAGACTTCCTGACCACGATTATTCAGAATTGCTACTAACATGAATTGAGACGTTTGGCGTCGCAAGATCTATTCATTCTACAGACTAACCTTGTCACAGATTTCCGAATTTAACATTAGACAAATAGGGCCTATGTCGGTTCTGAGAATTACTTAATTAAAATATACTTAAAACATAAAGTATTTTACTAAAAAGATTTTAATAAACGTAATTTGTACGAAATTGGCATGTTAAAGTTCGTATACATATCCTTAAACAACGGAGCCCTTGCATTAAGTCACATTGAATCATTCCAAAATTTCTGGATAGTTCGAATGGTTTGTATGATAATCCACAAACTATGTTAAATGGTTTGAATGAAATTAGTAAAACATAACTGCATTTTTGTAATAATTTGTGTTTATTAGTGATTACTGTTTTTTATTTTACACTTTTTTTTAAGGTTTTGATATATATTTGTAGTTAGAAATGTGTAGTTAATATTGATTCTTACTTTTTGAACAACCCGAATGTTTTACTGCCGTAATGCTATTAACTTGTGAAGTTCAGTAGATAATTTCTCCTAAATTCATCTAACCAAAAATTAGTGGAGTAGTGTCTGCCACAAAAAAATCTATAATTCACTTAGTACAGACAGTCGATCGAGGGAATTTCCAGATAAACTGATAAACGGGTAAGTGTATATCGTTCCAGTGGTAGAGCGAACAGCAGCGTAACTTGTGTAATCATCTTCCCTAACCACACTTTACCATCCCTCCCACCTCCCCAACCCCACCAGGTATTTTACAGCGTACATGGTCCTCTGTTCGCTTTGTGCAAATACTCAGCTCATATTCAAGGAGAGGCAGGTCGAGTAGCGGTAATTGAAACAACTTGTTGCTGCGCAGTGTGTAATATTTTTTTGCGGTGTTTTGTTCCCGTGTTTGGGTCTTCCTTAATTGGGCCTCTGGCACACTGCATGGTGGAAAACAAAATTAAATGACGACGGTACTTTCAAATTAGTCGCGATCAACTTGCGGGTACTACGTGTAGTTAAGTTCTTGTCAAAGGTAATTTTTGTGTGTGGCGTATTGTTGCAGAATGGTTTAAAAATTAATTTAAGTACTGGTTTCAAAATACACGTAACGGTATAACAATAATTTGTACATTGGCCGGTCATATGAATAGAGTTATGTCAGCGTTTACCATCAAGGTTTTCAGCGCTGGCGAGTGCTGACAAGCAGAGAAAACTGTTACAAACAGAGGCAGGCACAAATTTTTTTTAAGAAATATATATGGTTTCATAGATTTCACTGATGATATAAAATATTAATTAGCCTTGGCTGAAAATCTAACAGTTTTGCTATAGAGATATAATAAATGACAATATAGTTTATTGCGCAGAATAGTACACAAGAAGCTTTCAGAACTAATACCACATTTTTAGTAGGCCTACTTCTAGGACAAAGAAAATTTTGTTTTAGAAACAATTTTTGGGTACCCCGTTCATATATAATTATGTATGTATGTGTGTATGTATTTACATACATATATGTATGTATATATAATGTGTACGTGTGTGTATATATAATATTCCTGTTGTATATTTTGTACGTGCCTCATCCCTCAAACCCTATAACATAACGAGCACGATATGTCAGCAATGCCCGTGTATTCAGTGATGCTCACTATGAGGCAACACGTCGGTAAATTGAGCGCATCAACAACACGAGGTCTGCATGTGAAGTGCTTTATGCGTAGATGTTTACACTGCCACGAACACTGCATACTACATGTCAGGCTATAGCATAACTGACTTTGAATTAATTAGCGCAAATCAAAATTGTATCCCAACGAAATTTGATGATCAACATATTTCGAAATATGTCAGTACTTAAAATTTTTAATATAGATCTGCTTTTTGCATTTACGAACAGCGCAGAGGAATTTGTATGCAAACGTAAATCAAGAATTTCTGCTTATCATATTTAGCATTTTAAAGTTATTTTCTCTTTAATGATCGAGAAAGGTTGTTTTAAACGGTAACATACATGTGTTAATTATTGGTATCATCAAGGAAAAAAGTAATAATTTTGAAATATTTTCATAAAATACGGAGTTTTTTGTATTTCTGTAACGGTTTGTGGTGTTGAAATAGTATTTGAAATAAGTAAAATAAAACATTCTTGTTTTGGCAGGATGACGTGGCTGAAACCCAAAAGCTAAGATCTGCGACAAAAAACTGCGAAATCCTGCGAAAATTTTTACACTTGTTTCTTTAGTCTGAATTATTCAGAACATAAATAAAATAGAATTACATTTTCCGTTAAAAAAAAAACTGCTATTCCTGATACGTATTTTAATAATACGCAAAACCAGTAACTACATTGACGGAAGACATTCAGTTAGCTCAGGATTCCTCACAAACATGTTTACTGTACGTTGCCTTGTCTGTTCAGCTGACAATAAAACGAGCTAACTTAGCTACGAAGCGCAAAAAATATTGGGCATCTGTGCTCGAATAAAACGGTGCAGATTGTATCGTTTATGAAATCAACGTACCGACGATGTCGGTGTAAAACTTCTGTGTCAAATTATTGTAGCAAAATTCTTTTCATGATCTTGTTTCAGATACATGTAAAGAGAAGGTATAGAGCTACATAAAGTCATAAGCTTTGTAAATAAAGTTTTGATCAAATGAAGGCACACAGCCTCCAGGGGCTACAATTCACCGTATTTTTGCGCTCGTGAAATTCATTTATTTTTACCCCGCAGGTTTCGCATCGTGCAAGAGTTTGCCGTTTTGTACTCTTGACTGCTGTTGTCTTTAATGCAAGTTATTATTGTTTTATGAAATTTCATTCTTGCGCAATCTATGGCGTATCGCAAACACAGTATTTTTGAACTCACAAAGTAAGAATTTTTCGTTCGTGTTTTGTGTTTCGACATAAAGCTTCGTACAGAAAGTTACATACCGGGGTATAGTTTTTTTTCCTTCAAAGCCGGTGATTTTTTGCTGTCAAATTTTCAGTTCAGAATATATTATGTAGCTAGTGAGCTGGCAAATTGTGTTTCTCCGCAGCTAGTTGTACACAGAGAAACATTTTTTTTTTTCTGAAACCTAACTCAGCGTTACCTTTTTATGAATTTTGTTCGTCAAGTATAACTGACTAGAGGTTTTGTGTTAATTCAGTTATATGAATCAGGAAAGGTTTTTTTTAATGCTAACATATAAATAAGTGCATTTTAAGTGCCATTGAATGTTTTTTTTTTCCCTACAAAGCATCTGAAATCTGGTAACCACCATCTATGTCGCCGGATTATTTTAGTGAAAAGACTTCACACTTTTAAAATTCCTCTCCAACAATTGTGTATTAAATTTGTTTCATTATATGATATCATGTGGGATTGAATCATAATTACGGAACTGTAAAATTGATGACAAAATTTACAATCTTAAATACAGCATGAGTATGTTGGCAAAGAATATTTATTGTGACGTTACACGATTATTACTAGCGACTAACGAGAAAGACCACGAACACGTCTACACTCGCCGGCACGCCATCTTGAGACTTGAGACTGTCTTATATTCCAACGTTGGTACTGGAACTTCTTGCAAGTTGTACAGTATTCTCACACACTTGTCACAAGGTCCACACACAGCCACACCAATCCACAACAAGTACTAAACAATATTTAATACAAGTTTGTAGAGTTTTTGATTTTCCTTCGTGCCGTCTCTATTACAAGTAACGTGTTAAGAGAGCGTGGTACATAATTCAGAGCTAAAATCTATTACTCTAGGTTTCTTGAAATCAATTTGCGAAAATTAAACAACAGCAATCTTAGACAATAGTTTTAGCCAACGTTTTAAACAAAATTGTTTCCAGTGTTACGAACTTCTGAGGCACAATCTCTGACGCCGGAACCACCTCTTGCATTTAACTGCGGCGCAAGAGAACACGCGTAACGAATTAGTAATTCTGGATAAATATTTAATACTAAAGAAAGCAAATACCATTATCTAGGATTGTCATTGAGTATTTTATCCATATCGGCTTCGAAAAAGCGTAGAAATCAATTGATGTTTTCAGCGTTTATTTATCTACCACGCACTCTTAATAAAATCGTGTATTGTTTTTCGTTCACGTGACGAAAATTCGCATGTGGGAATCGTGCCGGACGATGCTGCGCTCCATACTCACCTCATATCACCAGCGCTGAAGACCTCGATGTTAAGGGGCCCGCCTCGTGGCACATGTGTTTGTGTGAGTGAGATATGGTACTAAGGGCGACGTCGTATGGGCCATACAACGGTGCGTCGCCTCTGCGCTTAAGGCGTGCAGTTTTCGCGAAAAAAACAAATTTCCTATGGGACTTTAAGTGGTGACCCTATTGTTTTATTTACGAAATCGCTTTACTAAAGTCCAATGCACTACCCTTGAGTGGTTTCACATGTATTCGGCTAGTATATTTTCAGCTATAGCAGCCTGAAAACCCCGTTTTAACCCATTTTGACGTGCCCTAAAAGGGGATTTCTAATACGTATGTTGTCTTGAAAGTACTTAAGGGCAATCGTCTGAAGTGTGTATTCTTTTCCTAAAGAAACGGCGTGAGCACACGTGTATTATTTTCCGTACAAAACTTGTTCTTCAAACACGCTGCAGTGTGATTTTATGGCAACGAGGCGGGCCCCTTAAGCGCTGACTAAAATCTCTCACTCAAACTCACTCACTCGTAACGTTGCGACTGTATCTTTACACACATCACAGTGATCAGAAAGGGTGTATAGCCGGAGTTTGACAGTGTATATATTTATTACAGCATTACATTCCGCGCGTATTTCTGTACTTAGTTTATTCTGTGTGCTATTTGGTTTTAATTAGAATGGGAGGGATAGTTACTACTCTAATTTATTGGTTGCAGAATTACACATAGTTAATTCAGTTGGAATGTTGGTAACGCCTGGCGATGTAATTAAGTAGTCGATTGAAAAATAATATTCTGTTTAAGTCTATTTACGCTAGTTTAGAGAAAATGTAAAGAAAAGAATATCTATTCCTCCACCGACTATAGCGTGAGTCGTTAGTGATAATAGGAAACCGTATCCCAGTGCAGATGTAAATTAAGTAAATAAAAATATGTAATAAGTCTTGGAACGTTATCATTATTTCACTCAAACTATAACAAAAATACTTTTGCAGCTCTAATTAATTGTGAAAACTGTAGTAACACAATACTATATTTAATTGTGAAAACTGTAGTTACGCAATACTACTGATTTGAACAACACATTTTGAAAACATTTTAACCAAAAATATTGCTTTTTGAGCTAGTTTACTCTTCATCATCTGTGTGTGCTACGTCTGAAGTGAACCATTGAAGAATCTCATCTCAAATTATATTATATTTGCCATGCATATAGAGAATGGAGCTAGAGATACTCAATTCGTTGAACTGACAGTTGCTTTCCTCAACATATGTTTTGTTAGACAGTGGCACAACGTATCGCATCTGTAGTTTTGTTTTGACAGAACCTCGTTTACTTTTAAAGGTTTAACAATTTCCTCTCTGTACTGGAAATTTTTCGCAGTACAAATTACTAGTGCAAGCTTCTGTATTAGGCGTAACTAAACTGAAAAATTCTCAGACGACTGCTTGAAACCATCAACCAAGACTTCTCATAATATTCAGAGCAGCATGAAAAACAACAAGCAATGAGTAGGCTATCGAGTATACGATGCAGTAACAAGTTCTTAATAAAAAACAAGTGAAATACTCTGACAATTCTCGGTACAAGTACAGCAACATTGTGTGGAAGTAGGATATTCCTGGGATGTTATTTTCCTTATAGGCAACGAAGATTTCAGGATTACTTTCAACTACGAAGTCTGGCTGGAATACTTCCATTATAACAGTATACGAGTTAATATTGTTAGTGTATATTGGGCTGAAGCTGACAAAAAAAATAACAGCTTGTTTGATGCATGTTGTGTTTCGCAGCTAATCGTGTCATAATAGCTGCTTGTAAGTCATTTGGCGTTCCAGTAAATGGAAAATTATTTCTAGCTATCAATCATATCGACGGTACAAGATGGCTGTCTAAGGGTAAATTTTTCCATTTTGCTTAATATTATTCTTTCTAGATTCACTTGTCAAATTAACTAAGCTTCTGTATTTATTTGTTTAAAGAAATACTCCTAAAATATATTTTCAGGATGAAATAAAGATAAATTCTGCATATAAGTTGACACGAGTACTTAAGAAGATTGTATATGTTATAATCGTTATGCTTGTACCAAGAAGAGCCTGTAAACTTACGCCATAACGTTTATTTGTCTGGTCACTACAACAAAAAATGTTTGTGTCGTTGAAGTGGTCGAAATGATGCTTTTAAGGAACGGGGGGATTGAATTTTTAATAGCAGAGTGTACTATGGGGAGAAAAAACCTTCGTCAATCTGTCACATTTTACAAAATATTTTGTAGATTTACAAAACAATTCATGGAAACTGGTAGCCAAAAATATTTTTCTTGTTTCACTTTAAACAACTTTTTTTTAAGTGCCCAAGAAATTATTTATTCGCTGACGTTTATTTCTTTGTTATATGTTTCGCGAAAGAAACACATTATCTCGTGGGATAGGCGTACGAACATTCATCTAATAGTTACCACGTAGCAGTTCATTCCAGTAGTTCGTATTAAACCTTTACTAGGAGTTTGTAACAAGACGTTTTATGTAAAATCAGTGTTCGCAAGCATGCCCGTATATCCGTAAATAACGGTTCGGGGAATACGGTCTTTTTACACGAAAGTTAAAAAGCTTTTGTACATAGAAGTATGTTTTTGCTTTGGTCCTATCGTATGTCATTAAAGAGATAAAAACAGTGAACATGGATACAAATTGTATTTTTATGGGTTGGACGCTTAGTGTCCCTCAGGTAAAAGAGGAAAGTACCCAATGGAATATGTAGTTCAGTCATTTGGCTTTCCACACATACATCATCATCAAGCAGTTACAGATATAACTTGTGCGTTACAGAATTACAACGAGCATGTAAGCGCGCGGGCATAAGGCAGACTCCTGCTCTCTCACCACGCACATGATCGCCTCTAAGCGCGAGCCACTCTACTTCTCTTAATGCGGTTAACAATTCTCAAAATGTAATATTAGTTTTAAGCAATCACGTGTATTAGATCAGTTGTTAATGAGTTTATGTGAGTATTTGTATCAGTCCAGTACCAGCAGTCTTAAACGTCCACAGAAAATAGATATCCGGTAGTTTTTTTTATAAGAATCCAATTTTGTGACGTACGTGGAGAGTTGAAAACCTCAAAGGGAGTTAACAAAATTGAAAAGGAAGGAAATGTGAAAGTTGAAAAAAAAATTAGTTTACTCGTTATCGTTATCCCACAGTCCGACAAAATTTAATTAATGGAATTCTTTTACATGTAGCGTAGGTAGCGTGTCTGCCTGGCTTAAAAAATTCTGATAAAATCCTAAGTTACAACTTTATTATTTCTCACATGGCATGTTATGTGCTTTCCTTTTGTATATTCATGATTATCAGCAATGTTTTGAATATTCCGTAATTATGTACTGTGCATATAATAACTTCCATCCTTGTCACCAGAATCTGTTAAACTTCTGCAACCTAACCTTTGGATAGAGCCCTAGTAAAATTACCCCTCCCCCACCCTATTTCGTTCACCAACCTTCTTCCGCTGTCAATCTAATGTAGGCACCGTGAAAATATGGCAAAAAAGTCAGATAATAACGCTAAAAAACGTAAAAAAACTTATAACAGCGAAGTGGCTGAACATCATTAAAGCAGAAGTTTTTGTTTCGCTATCAATCTTTATACCTGACTTTTATGTATGTACGAACTATCGTACAAAATTCATCCCCTATTTAACCACTGTTAATGGATGGATTTTCAAGAATATTTTCTTATTGCTCGCCTATGTTATATAAGCAACTCCTGTGCAAAATGTCAGACTTTTAGATCCACCAGTGTATGATGTGCGCAGTCTACTAGTCAGAGAGTTTTATTCTGTTGCCTAACATGCATTAAAAATTTACATTATTCAAATATATACATATATACATATTGTTGCTAGGATTGTAAAAAATAATACAATGTTTGGAAAAAAGGCAAAATGTACTATATAAATTGTTACACCAACGGCAATAGAATAAAATAAGGCCACAAGAAAAAAAATTAAAGTATTTTAAATTCAGCACGGAATAACATAACTACAGTCTTTGTTTTTTCAATAAAGGTGAGGACAATACAGTATCATTATGCACGTGACTCAGTGTGCAGTAATAAATACGTTACGGCAATAATTAAATAACTTTAAGAGTATGGCCTATGTGGCACGTACATAAATGCCACATATTATTTCAAAACTGCAGGTTTTTGGAGATAAATGTTTAATTAATCAAAAACTTGCGGTCCTAAACCAATAGTGCCTGCAAACTTCTTGAGCACAATTTCTACCGAGGTTCGTATTTATGAAGCACGCCCTCTAACGCCGAAGCTTCTTTCATTTGATTGCGGTGAAAGTTAAAGTTACTGGGAATAAGTTTAACAGTTACGCGTAAGAAATATAGCCGTGAGCTACTAGCCTTCTTAAGCTACGGTACACGAGAATATTATTACTCCCGAACTAGCAGTCGTTTAACAAGCTCCGATAGTTGGTAAGGGCCATCTATTTACACGGTGATAATGTTTGTGCCATGTTAGGAAAATGTCGGGAACTTCGAACTGTGTCATTGACCAAGTAAGAGTGTACAAATGCAACGAATTTCATTCCAAGTTTTCAACAAAATGTTCGTTGCGGCGCGTACACACGAGCGAGCCGAGCTCGCTCGTGAGCAGTATGCTCGTCAGTTTGTACGCTGTCCCGAGCGTAATACGAACGCCGTACGAACCACTCACGAGTCGCTCGCGATGATCCGAAGTAAGTCGGTTTTTTCGACGAACACAAAGGTATTCGCAGCTCTAGTCTGGACTCGCTCGCTGCGTGTTCATGTGTTTAGACAGTGATCGCGAACCTTCCTTGCTATCAGCAGACTATCATCTGCTCGCTGTAGGCTACATGTTGGTTCGGTTGTCCAGTTGGATCGCTGGAGGTTCATTGAAACTAATTTTAACTCGAACACTTTACCAGCCGCTCTAGAGAGATTCGCGAACCGCTCATCTCACAAATGTGTACGCGGCCTTAGGTAAGACCAATTTTTTTTAAAAACTTCACTTATAAGCTCTGTGTCCGTGTACTACAAAAACGTATTAGCTGCTATCGTTCCCTGTACTGTGGCAATAGACCTACGTAATAAATAATGAATAACGAAACCAGGTCGTGCGAGTAATTACACAGTAATACACTTCATAAACAGTAATATAAGTTACTAACCAAGTACTTACTACACTTCACGGTGTCTGTTACTGTAAACATAATGGTAATGCTAGTATACATTTCACTGCTTCCTGAAAGTGTACGGGAACTTTACCGTTGATGTATGGGGAAACGTTTTACCATACTGGTACCTACTTTCTTGTCACTCCTATACACCGGTACAAATAATGTTCACAGTGAGTATATCTACTTTGTTGATGTGTGGATTGTTGGAAAATTAAATGGCTAGCCTCATTGCCTGGTCGCGATTACACAAACTCAGAAACACCTGTTATTAAGGCCATTTATTATGAAGTCGGTTCGTAACCTCTCTCTCTCTCTCTCTCTCTCTCTCTCTCTCTCTCTCTCTCTCTCTAATGCAAGGGTAATAAATTAACGCAAAATAAATGAAATTTGAAATCCTTCGGTGTTTCGAAGCCGATGTAAAAAAGGAACACTTCTAGAAAAACGTTTTTGTTAATTTGAACAAATATACTTATTCTAGTAGAAAGACGCATAATTTTAACCCACTACTTTGAGTGTGTGGTAGATAAATAAACGCTAAAACACCAGTTCAGCTGTAGAAGTTTTTGAAAGTCTGTGTGGGAAAATTACAAAACACCTAACCTGATAATGATATTTGCTAACTTTACGAATGAACATCTTATCCAGAATGAGATATGTTTGCTAAGTATAATCTTTCGCTACGCAATTAAATATACGAGATTTCGGTTTGAGTAATATACGACACTTGAGAAAATATGTTGCTCAGAAAGTTGGTAACACTTATTGTCTTGTGGTTGCTCCCAGCCCCCCTTCCCTCTCCACCGAAAATTGGCTTTGAGAAACCTACAAGTTTAAAATAAAGCATTTAGCGTTGAATTATGTACTGTGCCCTATTAAGCGTGAAATGTGTAGAGATTTCGGTGTCTCAAATAGTTCATTAAAAACTCGACACTTTGACGAAGTATTTATTACAAATTTGACAAACATAAATTTTTCTGGAAAATCAAAAATCGAAATGGATGCCGGAACGGAGATTCCAACCCATGTCCTGCCGAATACCAGCATAGTGTTTTATCATTGTGCCATCTCAATGCGTGGTAGGCCTACAATACACAGTAATACTTGAAGTATTAAACATCTAAACTAAAATTGCTACCCTTTTCTAAAAATATTGCTAGAAAACACAAAGTCAACAAAATGGAAATATCATTGATTTTAAATTAACAAACCAATATTTCCGAGACCAGCATAATGTCGAATTGTAAATATTTTGGCTGTACCTGACTGTTATAATTGCCACAGGCAGAACTTTCCAAACAATTCATATTAGTTTAAACAGAATACGATACTGTTTTTTAAATGCATGAACTATATTGATCAAGGTAATATTATATTCTTATCGCTGAAACGAATATTGTTACATAAATAGTTAAAATAACCCACTCCTTGTGTAACGTCCGTAGACAGGGGCTGTTTCCGAATTCATAGGATTAATCCTCGGATCCCTGAATCCTCGCAGCCTTCACAGCAATGCATCCTTCGCGGTAAGGGTGTATTTGTGTATAAACATACTTTCCGAATTCCCAATTCAAACAAATGACTGTCGCAAGGGCGTAAGGATGCTTGCCACGCCTCCTTGAGCCAAGGATGAGTGGAAGGGTGCATCTTGGCTCCTCGGTAGAATTCTGACACGAGTAAAAAAATAGCCGCATCCTTCATGATGCACTTTTCAAGGATGCGAGGGTGCGAAGGATCATTCAAGGCACTATTCGGAAACAGCCAGGAACCTGTAACCTTTTAACCTAGTCAAAGAAACAACTACACTATAAACCAATATCGGACAGCTTGCGCAATTATGTGAGAAGACTTACTGTGTTTTCTCGCCAAGCCAACAGATAGCAGCGCACTACATTATAATAATATCGGATTTACACTGCCAACGTATCAACGTAGAGAAATTCTTCCTTTTCTTGAAGACTGGAATTTTGTTTCTATGTTGCCAATTATAAATATAAATTAATTTAAACAAGACAGCAGTATGTCAAACGCATAAACAAGGAAAAACGTTCTCTAGAAGATAAGTAATACAATTATTATATTCTGTAGTTCCACCACATGCTACTGGGCTACTTTACGAACGCTTGTATTTGCTGTTAGCATCGTGATGTCCGGTAATAAGTCCGGCACACATTTAATTCAGTATAGAATTTCGTACCAAATTCTGCGCAAGTAGCACTGCGACAGTTTGTACCGCAACTACGCTGGTTTCAAGCAGAATTCCGTACCTAATTTTACAGATAGAGCCCGTCCTATTTTTCGTCGTAATGTATGTCCACGCGCATAAGCAATGCTCACTTACAGCCACGGTGCATGCGAAGTATACAAGTGGGGTTGCCAACGTGATTTGAATATAACAAAAATTCTGGTTTCCTGCTAAGTAACGGCTGCCGGAGTTATTATGACCTAAATAATACAAAATAGTGTATCTTATTTGGAAGTTACATGCGTATCTTGTACGTAAAATAGTTTTCGGAAATTCTGTTGGTATACGTTATGGATTCTAGCAATCATCATCACAAACAAATTTTTCTTCTTTATGTACCGACATTTGTTAGTAAACAGTGCTAGTGTGTACGCAACATAAAAGTTTTGCTACGTAATTCTGGTATAAAATCGTTATCGATGTTAATGAACCAAAATAAGCACGTAATTGATGAGTAGAAAATTAAGGATTGCGTGTGCCGGGCTGTAGTGTCTAAAATACTTGGTATAGCACAGCCAGTGTAACTGGCACAGGAAGACGAATTTTTAAGGGCGTTAAAGTGGCAAAAAAAATCATAACTTTATATTTGTACGACGTAGTGTTTGTTTTGTAGACGTTACGTGTGACGTGAGCTCTCAATAGTCTTCCCAAAGCAGAATGCCAAAGACAACATTTGCAAGTTACAGGAACATACAAATAACAAAAATTAGCTGACTTACTAGAATGAAATAATCCACACTAACAATTATAGCTATTATGATGGGCTGCATGCTAAAAGCTTACAGAACACGTAAATAAAATACGTTGTATTTAAAATATCAAAAATTGATTACAATTTTCTTTATTTACTGCAATTTAAAAAAATAAAATCGAAGTGATTTTGTTGTATTTTTTAAATCCTTTAACACATGAACCATGATATCTAACTACAGTGAGAATTATTTCATACGAGTAAGTCAGTTTTTTTTTATTTATATTGTCCCTTAACTTGCAAATTTTGACTCTGTCTCTTTATGACAAGGCTATGAGAGCTAAAAAAATGTCACAACTGGAAAATATAATTATATGTAAAGTCTGCAAAACTAAACTTTTGTCGTTCAAATATAAAATTATAATTTTTTTTTCACTTTAACGCTCTTAACCGAAGATTAACGAAATTTCACTCCTCGTCGTACTGTTAGTAAAATGCAAGGGAAAAAATGTTAGAACTAAATAATGACGAATTAAATAATGCATCAAATACTTATGTGTGTCTTAGACAAATGGTAAGTTTTATTTAGTATGTTAAAAAGTTGAATGATATTACGAAAATTATGTTATCAATAATTGAAGGGTTGGGCTGTAAATAATGGTAAGGGGCATTCAGAGAGAAACAGTGTTATCATGTGTGATACATAGTAAGAAACGTGTTTTATGAATTTTTATTTCAGAGTTCCGTTCCCAGTCTCGTCTTGGAACGGAACGCTTTACTAATATAGATAAAATAGGCCAGTTAGTATGTTTTACACCAGATAACACTGTTTTTCTCTGAACGTCCCTTGACATTTTTTGCCGCCGAACACTTAATATGACTTATAAAAAATTTGTGGTAAATTGCGTGTTCTAATATTGGTACTAGGTAGAGGTTAAATGTAGCCATAGATTACCCTACTTCGGACGTGTTCGGAAAAAATATGATTCTGTTTTTAACATGGGAGTTAGGACTGAGTTATAATATTGTTACAAGCTTGTGGGCTAGGTACGTTTGGGGATGGAGGTCTTTGATAAAATAAAGAAAATAAAGTTAATCTAGTTTATTTACAACTGTATATACAAAAAAATCTATGTCTATAAAGATTTATCACAATAAATGGCAAACAGAAGAAATAACTACTATTTACATAAAGGATAAAAAAATACATCTACACAAGTTCTCTGTCTATAGAAAGGTTAGTTGTCACTCACAATGGTGGACCCAAAGAAATAATAACGAAGAATCTTTCTGGCCTAGAATCACCTTCTTCCTACTACTTGCTGTGGTCCCACTCGCTGGACGCCCTTGAGCAGTCGTCGCAATCCAATACTCGTCACTATCACTTCAGATCACACTAGGCACCTGCCAGCAAAAACTCTCGCTCCTGCTGCAGCTCCCCCT